>MU186581.1:0-24523 GCA_016904865.1 Pissodes strobi | reverse complement strand
ATATTTAACAACAGTTTTTAATAGTAGATTAGCAAACAAATATTTAAACAGTTCTACTATTATTTTCCAGATACTACTTATGAATTAATACACAAAATAAAACATATACTGCTTATTTCACATGAATCTGCGATTTGTATTAAAGGTTAACACAAAATAATACAGTGTGGCAACGCTGTCTTCCAAAGGATCAGCACGAATTTAAAATAGGTTGTAAATTCACTAGTAATTACAATTAGTAGCGCCTCCTGGCGGTCCTCGTCTTTGCCTAAGAGTGATTCGTCTATTGCAAAGCTACAATTTTCTTTGATCATGCCCTATCCGTAAAGTTATTGGTTTATGAGATAAAGATAAAAGGGAAATGTAGTTTTTTGATATTTTGAAGAGGTAGGTACAGAGAGGAACGGGTTGGAGATGGAAAATAAACAATTTGCACTTTTCTATCTTAACTTTTAAAAAGCTACAGCATGGTAGTGACTACAGACGGTACGAGGAACTTTTTTTATAAATTTTAATTAGTTTTTTAATATTAATTTTGCCTTGTTGAAGTTTTCACTTCTTGTGGCATGTGGCATTAAGCACACACCTGTTTCATTACGTTTTATTTGTGCGACAAGATAGATTGAGCTGACTGTGACTAATTTGTGATAGTTTTTATTTGTTTTTATAAGCTTTCGATTGCTCATGAACCTTCGGAAGACAAAATTTTAAACTTGTTCATTTGGATGGGTCGAAATTGTGAAGATTCTTACCGTTCCGTTTGAATGATTACACAAGTCCCATAACGGTATAAAGGCATTTATCATCGTACTGCCATCTTCAGAGGGTATCATATTCTGCCTAGTCATCACAGTAGAGACAGCCCAACTGAAAAAGAAACATTTTCAATAAATTGGCCGAAGAAAAACACGTCCAAATCTAGCTATAGTCAAATGAAAAGAATGTACCAGAGCTGTCAGCCTCCATAAAACTTAAATATTTTTCTTGACAAATTATTTTTATGATTTAATTTTTTTCATTCTAGCTCACTCACTTCTGGTTTAAATAATTTTTAAAATGATTCATAATTTTCATAAATTTTTTATTAAATATAAAGATTGATGTCTAACAAACCTCTATCAAAAATAAGACAACAAATACATTTCATTGTGTCTATTTGTCCTCTTGCAAAAACCGCATCAATGGGCGGTTGATGGAATATAAACAGCAAAAGTAACGATAGTAATGTATATTAAAAAAAAGGGAAGTATATTGATGCAGTTTATTGACAGTTATTTTATGAACAATTTTACAATATATAGAAAAAAATCTGATGTTAACGGCTGCGATTGTAATGGTGCTGTTCCTTCTAAATCTTATCTTCGTCTCCAAAGATGAAGCGTCGTCATCTCTGCTTAAAGATCCCACTGTGATGATTAAATCATCTATAACTGTTTCAATTCCTGGGTCTATTTCCCAGTACTTCTTTACATTGCAACGAACGTGTTTAACGCACGATTTCCAGTTTTCCGCTGATATTGACTCAATCGCTTCTAGATCATTAATTGAAAGATTGATGCTCTCGTATATACCTGTTCACTACTGACCGTAAGAGCTCGATAGGGTTCAGATCCCACATACACGGAGGTAGCTTTAGAGGCGTATGACGTAGGCTGAGATTTTACTTCATATAACTGAGATTTTCTCCATGTAGGACCAAATTTCAGATGAAGGCAAAAGAGCATATGAAGGATTTATAGAATAATTAGTTGGTACTTTATCTTGTACATAGGAATGATAAGGGGCATTATCCAATACCATGACTGATTCTGAAGGAATGTTAGACAAAAGTTTCTCTATTAGCAAATTATCAAAATTATCCTTATTCATCTGTCTATGATAGTCTCCAGTTGTAACTCTCGAGCCAAAAACTAAAGCGGCACCAAGAACAAAGCAATCTTCTGAGCCAGCATGCAGCAAAATTAGCCGGCTGCGGATTCAGTGAATAACACCAGTAACCTTTTCGCTTTGCCAACATTTGTTCAATGTCATACCGTTCTACCCAGATTTTGTCTGTATTGCCTTATAGTTGAGAGATCTTCTATTGTTTGTCGAATTATTTGAAATCGCTATCATCTATTTTATATTTTCTTGCAAGGAAAATATAGGAGGTGTGGAAGAATTTGAGCTGACACTATGTGCTTTTCGACTTTTTTTATGCTACTTTCAGAAACACCGGTGTAAAATGCAACCCCATCCGTTCGATGTTCAATGGGAATATCTAAACATTTATTTTATGATTCTTTATCATAGACATGAATAACGTGAGCAATTACCGCACGTTCGACGCTTCTAATTATTTTCTCGTTTGTTCACAATCGTCATTTCGAAAATAATAAAGCAACGGAGGCAGCAGTTAGTAATAACATTATGTCTAATTTTCTCTTCAGTCCTATTTTTTAATCATTATGAATAATGTTAATTAATATCTACCTATCTATCCTTGGACATTTTAATGTTATTAGTGCTGTTATTATCGATTTTTTCATGGGTATTTAGCATAATATTGCAATAAATAAATAAACCTTATATTTTAGGATTTTTATTCCTGTTCCAATTGGCTTGCCATAGCCCTACAAGCTAGGGAACTATTTTATATCATCTATAAATCACTATTTTAAAGAAACTAATGATTTTAGAGTTGAATAATTTTCATTTTAAAAATCACTTAAGACCTAATAAGTCTTTTAAAAAATTGTTTGTGCTCTGATGCACATCCATCAGAGCATAAATCACTGTTACAAGTTACAACTTTAGGAGCTTGCCTCCAGGCAATTCCTAAGCTGAAAGCTTCCAGAGCTTTAGCGTATATTATATAGAATTTGGCCCCTATTCTTTAATAACATTCGGCTGCCTACACTAATTATTATTATATTCTATTATTATTCTATAGCATGCATCTCAGCTTAGAATATGGTTGACGTGTTCCTTATGGGTACAGAAATCCTACAAACCGAGTTTCGTGACCGGAAACGTACAATTTAGGCCGAATTGAATATATAATGTTCTGGGCAAATATACAGGCCAAGGATGTCTACTACCTACTTAATATGAAGTTTCTTTGACAGACAACTAAATTATTCTGTTTTTATACGGAACAATAATTCAGTTGGCATTAGATCGGCCTATAACACAGGCTATTGACAAGGAGTAAGTATTTTATACTGTTCAGTAAAGATGTACCATAATGTAAGAAGGTAGGAAATTTAACTGTTTTACTAGATAAATTATGAACTACTTCCATGTGTGTATAGATAGATAAGATAAGAAGCAGTAAAGCTGACGCTCCTTGCTTCATTAAATCGATTTTTCTTCGGGCCAGCGTAAAAACCACTATGTGAACTCGTCTTTGTCCATTGTACCCGAAGCATAATGACCAATTAACTGGCGAACAATAAAAATGCGCTCCACGTGAATAAGCAAGTCGCGAAAGTGATGTTTCGCCGGAATTTTAAATAAAAAGTAAAAGTACCATGTGGCCACCCACTGGTCACGGATTATTGCCTATTTTGGCGCGATTTGCATGACAGAACAATTTTTTTCGTTGGGTTGCGCTTGGCATATATTGAAGGCTTATTACTTGCACAATGTGCTGAATCTCGAACAAATATTAAGAATTGAATTTGAATTCTGGGTATACCATGACGACTGAAGATTAATAAACAGAAGAAGCGGTTGACGCATCCAAAAAATGTTTAATCTAGTTTTTAATCTGCGTATCTCCAAAACTAAAAAATACTTTTTTATTTAGACTTTAGGAATAGAGATAGAGGTAGACCGCTACAACGTGGACCGATGATTTAGAGCCGATATTGAATGCAGATAGCTAAGGTTTAGTAGATCATCATGGTGCCCAAAAAGCTGTAAAACGCTAATGAGCGAGACAGTGTGTTGGGTCTACCATCAGATGTTATACCTACCAAAACTAACTATTACCATGCCTATGACGTCCTCCTACCAGAGAGGAACGAATGGGCAAAAGACTCGGAACATTTGAGAACATCAGAGAATAGTTGGTTCACTGACGGCTCCAAGATCAATGGTGATACAGGAGCCGCTGCATGGAATCATGGAAAATGGTAAGCTTGAGCATAAGTGTTCCCTAGGTAAACATGCAACCATTTTCCAGGCCGCCCAGTTAAAGCCGATGATATGACTGCAGAGTGGCTCATCGATAGAAACTGGAAAGGCAAGTCAATCAAAATATTCTCGGACAGTCAGACGGCTTTAAGAGCTCTTGAATCCAGCCGTTGTTCATCCAAGGCAGTATGGAACTGCCAGGAGCTACTCACCAAACTAGGTAGAGAAAATAAACTTACATTGATCTGGATACCTGGACATACAGGATATGAAGGCAACGAAAGAGCTGATGCTCTTGCGAATTAGGCGGCCCAACGGCCTTCATAGGACCAGAACCAGTGCTGGGAATAGCTTACAACACAGCTAAAGGAGCCCCCTCCAAGTGGACACAACAGCAATTTGTACACAAATGCAGAGAGTTACCGGGCTTAACTCATTTAAAGATGGCAGTGAATTGCCATCAGGAGTGAGAATTAAAAAACTTCTTCAACTTCAAGCTTCTTCAACTTGGCCGACAGCAGGCGGCCCAACGGCCTTCATAGGACCAGAACCAGTGCTGGGAATAGCTTACAACACAGCTAAAGGAGCCCCCTCCAAGTGGACACAACAGCAATTTGTAGACAAATGCAGAGAGTTACCGGGCTTAACTCATTCAAAGATGGCAGTGAATTGCCATCAGGAGTGAGAATTAAAAAACTTCTTCAACTTGGCCGACAGCAGGTACAGGCTGTAGTTGGCATGTACACTGGCCATTGTCGGCTAAGAAGCCACATGAACAAGGTAGTGCTTCCTGAAGAAATGGAATGCCGCTTGTGCTTGGAGGACGAAGGATCCATGGAGCATGTTTTATGTCACTGTCCAGCAATGGAAAGAACCAGACAAACAGTGTTTGGAAATTATCAAATTACACTTGCAGATTTGAAAACTATCCTCCCCAGAAAGCTATTCGATTTCATGAAAAGAATTGCGCCTCTGGCCTAGTGGAAACCACAGATGTGAGCCACAATATCCCAAAGGTCGCAGTGGAGGACCCTATTTGGGCCCACTCACGTGTACAAATACAATGCTTAGTAGTGAACAGGATAGGCTGAATGATGATGATTGATAATGATGAAGAATCAATTAAATGTAACAAACGAAAAAGAAAACTGATATTTTATAACATTTGTATATATTTTTTACAACCCTGTGCGTTCAAAATATGCCCAATATTAAAAACACCCTAGCTGATAGGTCATGAAATGTGCCCTATTTTTTTTTAGTTATAGTACGATTCAAGAGCAACGATATGTTGTTTCTTGTAAAAATTGGAAATCATTTGTATATTTGCAGATTTTTGTGTTTTTCGCCTTTTTTGACCGTGTCCCTGCAATAATATGGATCGAAAAACATCCGAAGAGTCGACGGAAAAGAGATTCACAAGACCTGATGAAGACAATCTTACTATAGCCTTGATATTGACATTCGTTAACTTAAACATCTTTTTGTCTTATTATTACAAAGGCACACTGCAATAATTATACAAGATTTTTGCTGATAAATGGTTAAATTATCGTGGGAAATACACGGGAGAAAACCAGTTAAGAAGCATTCTTAATTAACATTATTTTTTATAATTGAGAGAAAGAAAGAAAATGAAAGTGTCACTGTGCGAACATTGTCCAAAACCATAATGAGAATTTATGTACAAATAAGTATGTGAGATGGGTAGATAATTATACACACCTAAATTATGTGTAAAAGCGGTCGCCGGCCGTGTTATGGAATGAGTTAAGATTCAGATGAAAGTAAACGAAAAGAAAAAGTGAAAATCTTCTCGCTTCTCGAAAGAAATCGATTTTTAAATTGATTCGACCCACATATAAACATAGAAGATGCACCGGAGTATTAAGACTAATATAGCATATTAAATACCAATTTGTTTTAATGGCTGATGACTTTATTTAGGAAAAAGCTCTAGTGATAGCTGCAGATAAATTTTTCACTTTGACTTTTAGAAATATTTTTATGAATTTTCAGTTCTATTTGATTCATGCAGATCACTATGGATTTTTCCCTGCATCGAAAGGCATCCGATCCAAAACTGAATTACCTAATACTAAATAGCAAAAGCAGGCTCGTCGGGCTCTTTGGTGGGATCAGAACCTTTTTGTGGGGTGGCCAGGTGCACTATTAAGACAATGGGTAACAAAGGAGTCTCAGAAATGGTGGAATGTCCAACCAGGATAGCGACAAACTAAGCTCACAGCTGACTTATTAAGCCTCAATAGAAAAGTTGTCAGAATGATGGCAGGCAGGTTTATTGACCGGCCGTTGTCGACTGAAAAGAGACTAAATCTAATGGGTTTAGCAGGCAAAACTCTATGCAGGTTCTGTCAAGAAGAAATAATTGCAACTCACGTTCTATGCCGGTGCGACAGTAGCTTGAGGGCAGGTTTCGAACAAATGGGCGAAATCAATCCTCCAACCGACCGAAGGATCATTATCAAGGCTATGGTGATACGAAACTAGAGGATGTGCTCCAAAAACAGGAAAAACCAAACTAGATCTAACAGGTCCCAGTGGTGGATAGGCCGTTCTGGAAAACTCCCAAGAAAAGTCTAATCTAGTATACTACTTACATTTAAGAGTGGCAATAGTAACTTGTTAAATGTCTTCGATTAGTTTTAGATAAATGCCGAGAAAAGGATTTCGAAAAGGGCTCAAATTTTCAAAGATGTTGTGTTACGAACGAGAAGAGAAGTAATTCAAAATAACAGTTACAAGGAAGAGGTTGTTCGAGATTCCAGGCAGAATTCTCAAGACTTTGCCTCAAAGGTAACTCCCGAAGATCGGATTCGACAAAGTATTGCCTTACTCAATATTCAAGTAGGTTTTGTCACATCAAGCAAAGTTTTTAACGATCAACAGAAGACCGGATTAGTAAAATATATCACTAAAACTGCCTATATTTATTTTGATTTATCAGAGAAGGAAGCTAGAAAGCTTGCTTATGGGTATGCATTGCACTTAGATATTCGCTATTCCGATTCACGGCATAGGAGCAGTTTGGTATCACTGTCTTTCTTCAAAGAAACCAGAGAATATCCATCAGAGCTACCAGCTTATCTATAATGTTGATGCTTTTTATAACAATCTACAAATATTTTTGACAAGAGACAATTTTAGAGTTGAGGATATTTGAGTTAATTTTGATTCCCCGATAAAACAGTTGCCAGAAAAGGTTATAAATAGGTGGGACGAATACGTCACAAGTAAGAGGTACTTTGGTTACCATAGCTTGTGCTGTATCAGCTATAGGCAAGGGGTTCTTCATTTTTATATTTCCTCGTGTCAACTATAATTTTGTTCGAAACAGATCTACCGGAAGTGCAGTTGCTGTGAATCCATTGGGATGGATGAAAGAGAACCACTTGAATTCCTTAAATACTTTGTGAGACATGCGAGATGCTCCCAAGAAAGACCAGACCTTCTTCTTCTAGACAATCACGTGCTGATGGCCTAAATTTGCCAAATACTGACTTTACTGACGTTTCCGCCCCACTGTTATTCCCATACGCTACAGCCATTGGACAGATCAGTATATGGCCCCCTGAAAAAATATGTGAATGCGGCGATTCTTGGAGACAGATAATCCAGGAAAGACGATGACCATTTACGATACACCAGAGAATGTGAAAATAGCTTTACCCCTAGTAACATCATATAAGATTTTAACAAAACTGGATTTTTTTTTCATTTAACTGGAATGTTTTTGACGGTTCTTAATTTATGACTGGTTGCGCTACAGACCGACCAGAACGATTAGAACTAGAAACGGATCATAATAGAACAAACGAAGCACCTGAGCATTCAACTCCAGAACCAAGACAGAGAAGAGGATGGGAACAATATTATAGAACTGGGCTGCAGTAAAGAAAACAGTGAAAATTTTAATACCTCATATTCACTAGAAAATATAAACCACTGCCTAAAGCAGGACCAAGAAAGTCTCAATGACAAACGAAAATGCTCAACTGCAATTTTAACTGACACTCCGGAAAAGCAACGAAGAAAAACGAAAAAAGAAAGTTAGTCAGGCACAAAAAGCAAAGTCATTTCAGTAAAAAAGAAGAGTTATGGAATTGGATGAAGATAATGATCAAGAAAAAGTCTGAAGCTTCATCAGAGAAAGATGAAGAATATTTCCGCTTGGTGTGCGTAGATCCATTTAAAAATAGTAGATCTGGCGAGCAATCCTGTTTTAGGTATTTTTAGGTATGTGTTTCTTTAAATTTGCATTTAATTTATTTGAAGGCCTCAACAGAATTTAGGGGATCTATTTCAAAGACTCCTCTGAAAGTCTGAACGACCTATTGGTCACTTCATGTCGATATGTTCTACTAATATTTTAGTAGGTACCAATTATTTTTCTTTATAATTAAAGTGTCATTGTGAAGGTTAAAAATATTATTTTTATCTGTATTTAAAAAATTAACATAGCTTAACTCTGTGTACCATTATAATTTTTTTTTGAGTGACTAATAAACGTTATTATTATTATTACTATTAATAGATGAATGAATGATCTAGGGGGCTGTTAATGCACTGCGACCTGTATAGATCTATTGTGTCCCCCTTCCATGGTGCTTCCGTTGATGTGATTCTCAATCAGAGTACCTCATCCAGCTTCAGTGCTTTGATAAAAGCAAGTAGTCTGGATGGTTCTACGGATGGAAGTTCCTCCTGTTCGACGATGAAGCACCCGAAGCAGGCCATTCGCCTGTTCGCGACCGCCTCGCACTCCGTGAGAAGGTATTTTGGGGTTTCCTCCGCCTCCTCACAGAACCGGCGACTTTTCTCGTTTTCAATTTTTATTCTCTCAAGTGCCTTCTCAACCGGCAGTGGCCCGTAAGAAAGCCGGTGAGGATGCGAAGATTGTTCTTACTCGGTGTTATAAAGTGCTTTCATCTTCCTGGGTGAGGGGGCCTTAGAAAGATCTTTGATTGCCTTAACCCTGGAAGGCGTTCCCATAGACTGATCCATTTAGTTCGCTCTTCTTTCCTGAATTCTTCCTTGTAGGTGTGCGTCCCTATGTCACAGAAAGGTTCCGGTCCTAAAAGCGGAATTTGTGCTCCTACTTTTGCCAATTGGTCTGATTTTTCATTGCCTTCTATCCCAGCGTGTCCTGGTATCCCCGTATCCATTGCAGAGATAATTTGTTACTCTTGCCGAGTTCATTTAGCCTATCTAGACATTTCCATACCATTCTGAAGCTGATTGTTTTTGAGCACTGCCTCGTGTAAGGTGTGGGCTCATGACGAATGTGCAAGCACAGGACTAGCACAGATTTATATATACCACAATTCTGAATCAGATTAATATTAATTTATTTCCACAAAACTTTTATTTTTTGTCTCTCAGTTTATTTCGGGATACTTTTTGTGGCGATACCGAATTTTTGTTCTGGTTCTGCCAACTTGCCCCACCGAGGGGTCAAATTGACTAGAAAATATAATGATATTTTTTTTCACAAACTATATTTGAAAATATGTGCTTCTCATATAGGGTAGATATATGAATGTATTATGTGCAAAAAAAAAAATAAAAAGCTCTCAAAATATCTATTTACTTTAAAAATATCAATATCAATCATCAATCAGATGATAGTTCACAGAGTCTTGATAATTGGTTCCGGCTTGGTTTTGCTTAAACAATATATATCTTAAGAATTTGTGTTGCACTTTTTCAATATGTTGGAGGAGACCAAATTAATACATGGGCCATATTCCAAATGCGGGCGCACAAGGGAGCCATACAGTAAACGAATAGAATCGATGCTCTGGAAGTCATCAGCACATCTCTTGATGAAGCCCAACATTTGAAGAGCTTTAGAAACTGTCTCAGAAATATGCGGGATAAAACTCAAGCGACTATCAAGTGTAATTCCCAGGTCTCTAATATGAGAAACTGACTCTATAAGGTTATTGTTGATGTAATAGGAGTGGTCAACACTGTTCCTGCGTTTACTGAAGCAAATTGAGTAGCATTTTTTGACATTCAAGTCCATACAGTTGTTGTTGCACCAGACATTGAGTCCATCCAGATCCGATTGAAGCCTGAGGCAATCATCTGCGGATCTAACTTGTAAGATATAGTTTTAAGTCGTCTGCAAAGAGAAGGAAGAAACTGTATTGAAAACAAGGTGATTATGTATAAGATGAACAACAGGGGCCCTAAGTGTGGCCCCGGGGCACACCACACACAACAGGTATCTCAATCGATCGAAAGCCAATGACTTGAACAACTTGTGTTCTATCAGTCAAATAGGAGTAAAGCCATTGTAGCAAAGGCCCATCGACCCCAGCCCTCCTCAATTTGTGGAATAACAAGTGATGATTGACTCTGTCGAAGACCCTAGAGAAGTCAGTGTACAATGCGTGAACTTGACACCCCTCCTCCAAAGACCGGGACAAAAAATCTGTGAATAACAGAATATTTAGCTCTGTGGAACGGCCGGCAATGAAACCAAATTGCTCATCAATCAGTTGACTTTGAAGACAACAAGTCAGAAAATTACACACGAGGCTTTCAAAGATCTTTGGAATGGTACTTAAAATGCTGATAGGCCTGTAATTGGGCACCTGGGAGCTATCTCCTGTTTTGTGAATAGGCGTTATATAACTAGTCTTCCAGTAGCTTGGAAAGACTCCTGAAAGTAGAGATTGATTAAATATAATGAAAAGGGGACGTGCTAATAAAAAGCTGAACTGTTTTAAAAATATGGGGAGTAAACCATCAGGACCTGGACCCTTGCCTGTATCCAGCCCTAACAGCCTAGTGTATATGTCTGATATAGAAAGAGTTAAGCTGTTTAGATGTAAATTATTAAATATCACCTCATTGTGTATATGGCATGTTTTCTTGCTATACATTTCTGAAAATATACCAACTGAGGAGGTTTCGAGCAAAAACAAATAAATCCACCATAAACGATTTTTGGGAAAAGACGATTTTTCTATTACGCAAAAAGTGCTAGCTTTTTCATTTATCTTGTTAGCAAATAGTATTAGAGGCATCATAATAAGACTTTTCCTACAATATAAAGTTTCATAAATAATATTTCGGAGAAATAGAACTAAAACAAAAATGGATTTATTTGGTTTTGCTCAAAACAACTGGATTTATTCGGTTTTGCTCAAAACTTTATTAGCAAACATTAATAAAAATATTATTAAACTAGTACAAACAAAAACATAATATGTATAGTTGACAAACATGAAAGGAAATTAGCTTTTTATCCTTTTAAACCCACGAAAAAAAATCTGAAAAAATCTTTACTCCCAAATTAAACAAAAAAGTAATATTCTTTTCTAAGAAAAAAATTTAGCCAAAGAGCAAACAATAAAAAATAACTATCTTTTAAAGTTTAAACTACATAACAAAAAGTTAATTAAACATGGAGTGCAGACTCCTCTTCTAAGCAGTCACACTCATTACTCATCTCTTCTTCTTCCTGAGTTATTTCCTCATTATTTTCAACTCGATTTATTCATAAATGCAACAATTTCGCCGCTTTCCCACTCTTTTCCATAAGCTGTTGCCATCTATTGTTCAAAATACACACTTACTAATTAGGTAAAATAGGGCACTCGACATAAATAATATAAATATATATTTGGATTTATTCGGTTTTGAGCGAAAGGCGGATTTATTCGGTTTTGCACGAAAATATCAATATCAACCCTGAAATTGACGAGGATTTATTCGTTTTTGCACGTTAATAGTTGGTTTATATGATGTATTTTAACAAACTGAATCGGTATCCGCCGCTAACTCAATTTTCATAAAAAGTGGATTTATTCGGTTTTGCTCAAAAGCTCCTCAACTATCTCTTCCCTAGAGTACCCAGTGACACCCTTATAAGAAAGTTCATTAGGAATTTGGATTCTACCTTTGTTGGAGCTTACAAACTTCCAGAATTTTTTTAAGTTAGTGGTAAGGGATATCTCAGTAAGCTGAACATAGTCTCGGTAATCCTGCCTCTTTAGGGCCTTACACCCTTTAGTTTTTTCTTTTCGATAATTAATGATTTAAGTTCATTGGAAAATCAAATGGGAAACTTCTTTGATGAATATCTTTTTAATGGTACAAAACGGTCTATATATAAGTACAATACCTCATAAAAAAATGTAATCATATCATTGAGAGATTTATTCAAGAACAAATCATCCTAAACGAAACCGGACATAAACATTGAGACAACATTATAGTCAACTAATTTAAAGTCTCTATAAAACCCGTTGCCCACGAGTTCCCTGTTTCTCTCACTTGAGGTTAGTTTAAGAGTGAATGATAATGGAGGATGATACCTGTCAACCGGCAGCACAATTTCCTCCTCAGCCAAATAGATTTCAAGGTTCTTATCTGTCACGAGTACCAGGTCCAGCAGAAAATTCGCCTCGTTTAATATATGGTTGACTTGAAATAAGCTGTGGAGAGAACACATATTTATCAGCACTTCCAAGGTTTCAACTTCATTGGGTGGAGCAGGAACCCTTGCTGAGGCAACAGAGCCAAATTCTTCAGTGGACCAAATGCTGTGCGGCAGGTTGAAATCTCGCAATAAACAAATCCTACAGTGAGGGAGTTCTTCACAGAGTCCATCCAAGCAATCACTACAGCTTTCAAAAGAAGCACGAGGTGGTACCCTATTCCCAAGATATATTTGTTTTTCCCCAGATCCGATTAAAACAAAGAGCTGTTCCAAATGAGGACCTGAGGGCACGGGTTTACTTTGTATACTCTTGTGTACCGCAATGAGCTCACCTCCACCTCTGGAGTATAAGCTGGTTTCGCTTGACTTATCTTTCCTGTAAATTGTATAGTCATATAGGCAGAGCTCACTGTCAGAGAAGTCAGATGTCAGCCTGGTCTCATTAAATAGAATTATGTTATAATGGGAATAAGAAGCATTGAGAAACAATGCATCCAGTTTGGTTCGGAGACCTCTAACATTCTGAAAATAGACTAACATTTCTGAAAAGGACTCTGTTAGTTTTTTAACATGATTCTGGGAGCACCATTGACATGTTTAATTGTAAGGTTTTGTTCACCATCTGTCTGCCTTTTTTCAACTCATTTTTAAGTTGGTTGATTTTGGCGTTGCTGAATAGTTAGATCACTAAGATTTTTTTGAGATCTATCAAGATTTTTCTTATTTCCAAGCACTAACTTCCTCTGCAGAACTGAGCTTTGACCCTAAGGGAGCGATATCCATTTTTGTTCTTTTTGCCCATACGAGCAATATACGTGATTTCTATAGGACCATTAACCAGGTCTGAAACAAATACCTCAGTTGCAGTCTTATCCGCTTGTTCGCCCTTCTCAGGGAAGTTGAATAGCATTATGTTGCATGATCTTCTTTGACGTTCAGCCATTTTGGTCAATACATTATCGCTGAAATTTGATGCTGGGTAGCGGAATTTACATTGTTAGGGTTATTGGTTTTAAAAAATCAAATTTCTGGTTTTGTAAAAATATGTTATTTGTGCTAATGCTCATATTTTTTAAAATAAAGACACGATTTCATAAGGAGCGAGTTTCGAAAAAAAATAAAATATTAAAAACTCAATCGAAGACATATAGTTTGTTCAACAAATCACAAATCTCTCAGAAGCGAAATATAGTTATTTACTCTTGAATGAAGTTTAGGTTTTGTAAAAATATGTTTTTGCCAATGCTCATCATATTTTTTTAAGTCAAGACACGTTTTCATAAGGAGCGAGCTTCGAAAACTAAAACACTGTAAACTTAATCCGAAGACATATAGGTCCTGTATTCAGTGTGACTAAAAATATAAAAAAAATTGTTGTAAAGATCCTGTAAACACATAAAACCTGCCTCGGCTCGCCATTTTCTTGCACGTACCGAATTACACTTTCTCCTCTTTCCGATCGGTCCAACTATGCGATTTAATTACCATAAAGAAACTTATTTAGTATCGGTTTCGTTGATTTGATTTTTTACGAGCGACATATGGCGTGCGGCGCAATCGTTAGTCTTGTGTATCAACCTACGTAAATGTTTATTGAACAGGGGCGTGCGGTGAAATTTTAAGAAAGGGAAGCAGCGGCAGTTCGTTGAATTTGGTGCCAACACAAAAAAGCCCGCCGCAGACGCCGCTGAAGGCTAACCCACCGCAGGCTGAAAAATTTGAGGGACCGCGCCTAATTTTTACCCAAAAGTCATTAAAATTGTTAACAAAACAAGGGTCCGGCGCCCCCTCGAGCATCTCCTTGAATGGCAAATTGTTGCGCACTTAAAGGAATGAATAAGTACCATACCTATTTGTAATGTAGTTCGATTCTTCGATCACTTTTTGCAAATCCGTCAATTACGTCATCATAAAATCCTGGATACTCCGACATATTTTGGAGAAATTTGCTTTCAATGGACAACAGCGATATTTGCGAAAGTCATTCCTGCCCCGTTGAATTTCTTACGAATTTTTTTATACTAAACGTATAAGTGTTGAAAAATTGCGTTCTACTGACGAACTTGTGGCAGGTATTTTCAATACTAATTCACACAATTTCGACACTTCAGTGTAGGCATCTTCTAGCTCCTTGTCTATTAAAAATTGAATTAGTTCTTTAACGTTATTTTTAGTTCAGATCGTAGTAACAATCGGTCGAAGAACTGGCCCTAATGAAGAAGAAGAGATTTAAACGCATCTTCTGGAAAAGTTTTTCCTTAAATGCAGCAAAATTGCAGAGCTTGAGGAATTTAAAATAATTTAAACCATTAAATCTATAGTTTATTTGTTGCTGAATTTGATCGATTATTTCATAAAAGGGGCGTCTGTATGACATTTGAATACGTCCCACCCTGTCTGTTCGAAGACGCTTGGCTTGTGGCTCTACATTTAACGTCATCGTTTTCTCCCAAAACAGGTCAAAGTCATCTCTTTTTTGTCTTAACACGGACTTAAAATCCTCCACTTTTTTTTTTAGGAAAAAGCAATACTATTTGTCTTAGTTAAATTAAATTAATTAAAAATTAATTAAAAATATTGTCCGAGAATGGAAATATTTTTGAAAATATGTTAAACAAATATTTAAAATTAAAATCTCATTTCAAACAGTCCAAAAATCCCCTCGAAATATTTACTGCTTCAGAGTCCCACGTTTCGTTATTTTCTATTATTCTGAAATAGTTCATCCGTGATTCACGATTTTCAGATACTGTTAGCACAAGTCTTCCATTATAGTTCCATCTAGTGGGAGCAATCGTTTGTGGACAATGGAGTCCAAAGTATGTGTACGTTTTGTTGACTTGAAAAAAAAAGCTGCGATACCACTTAAAGTAACGAAAAATAATTTACACTCTTTAATGTGATTTATGGACTGGGATAAAACTAAATTTAATTTATGAGCAATACAGTAGACAAATAGAGCACTTGGGAAAGTTTCTCGAACTTTAGCTTGCAGATCTCCTAATTGTCCTGCCATCACTGCAGCTCCATCATAGCTTTGAGCAACTATATTTTTGTCCCCATTAATTTCACTAATAACGTTATAATCTACGCTATATAATGCAACTGCTGTACCATTTTCGGACACATTCTTAGAACCTAAAAATCGCTACTTCCGTCTTTTTTAACCTAGCGTATTACTATAGATACTTGGCTAAAATTAGTGATATCAGTTGTTTTGTCCAGAGCAATAGCAATGAACCGCGCTCTGCCAATCTCCTGCTTAATTATTTTTAAATTAATGGTTGCAACAGCGGAAATTAACTCATTCTGGATACGATTCGACGTTCCGCGAAAAACGCTCTAAATGATTTTTTAAGCAATCATCATATTTAGCCATTAAACTAAGTAAATCCGGGACCGTTAAAATAAAGAACCTACGCCAACGATAGCTTCCGCGCCCGCTTAAAGCACCCGACTACTCAGCAGACGAATTCAGGCGATGGAAAGTTCACTAACCTCTCAACGCACAAGCGATCAAGCATACATGCATATTAATAGCTTGGCTGCATAGAAGCTAGCGGTCGGCATAGGTTCCATTGGATTTCAACTGTGACTCAGTCGGAGTCAAGGCCGCATTTGTTATGGGCCGGATAATTAAGATAATTCTTAGCGCTTTTAATGTAACTAAATTAATTGTCTCCTATTTCAAAGAGTACATTTTAGAATATGATGTTTTCTAACTTTTTTAGGGGAAGCACTGCTTCCCTTGCTTCCATGGACTGCACGCCCCTGTTATTGAATGCATTAATATCTTATTATTGCCAATAAATCATATGATATTATTTATTATAATCTGAGAGCAGATCTATTTCTGAAATCGAGAGGTATTTAACCTTAGTTGGTAGAAGAATGGGATTCAATAAAAAATTGTCCCTGCTAGTGTTTGAATAGTAGGAAAAAAAAACAGTTTTTTTCGGGAAAACACGTTTTTTTCTAAGGTGTTGAACTGTAGCAAACAAAAATAGATTATATTAATCGTTCAAAAAAAAAAAAAAAACAAAAACCAAAAAGGATCTTCTAGATAGGAAAGTGTAACAAACAGAACTCTGACAAAAAAAAAGCAAAACAGGATACTGCGGTCAGGATACTAACAAGATTGTGGATAGATTTTATGGCATCATTTAGGAGGTGTTAGATATGTTTGTACCATAGTTTGTGTTAGGAAATCCAATTTTCCGGTTTGGTTCTCTTTGGAATTAAAAACTAAACTTACAGCTAAAAAGACGGCACACAAAAAATATAAAACAACCAATAGTTATCAGCATTACTGTGCGTTTGATAAATTGCGTCTCAAATGGAAAGAACTGATTCTGCTATACCCGTTATGTGTCCAATGTAGAGCAAAATATAAATAAACAGGTAGGGGAGTTTGGAAGTTTGTCAGGAATAAAGCTCAAGGAAAAATGACATTCCTCATTCCATGTTTTTGGGTGATAGAGAAGAGACTGGTGGTGAAAAAATAGTGGAGCTATTTGCATCTCATTTTGGTAATATAATGGATGGTTCTGTTAACTGGCAGACTTATAAGAAGGATTTGGTGGATAGAATTAATGTTGTTGAGATAAGTTTCGAAAATCTATTATATGCATTATTGTCAATAAATGGGGCAAAAGGGGCAGGTGCTGATAAGATACCAAAACTTGATGCTTAGAGAGTGTGCTGTGTCATTGTGTGAGCCATTACTGTGTTTAATAAATCCTTGTCTCGGGGTATTTTCCAGATAAGTGAAAATACTCCTTTATAACTCCTATACCTAAGGCCGACAACAGTTGTGACGTAATCAATTACAGACCTGTGTGTATTCAGTCCGCAATACCAAAACTTTTCAAGAAAATGGTTATGTCTATATTGGACAGTGTCTCTAAGAATATTATTATAGAAAATCAGCACGGTCGGTCGACCGTGACAAACCTCTTTACTTACACCAACTGTATAGCAGATGCCTTGGATAATGGATAAGAAGTTCATTTCATTTATAAAGATTTTATTAAAGCTTTCGACCTGTTGGATCAGGATATTATGTTGCATAAGCTCGGAGACTTTGGTGTCAGGGGTTCTTTCTTGTAGTGGCTGTCATTTTACTTAAAGGGTCGTACTCTACAGGTTAGGCTCGGAGGGTATCTCTCGTCTACGTTTGAGGTTGTGTTTATCTGCTTTTTGCAGATGATCTGAAGATATTCCGTTGTATAGGGACATATCAGGATTGCATGGTGCTACAGAGTGGCATAGATGCTTTGATAAAATGATGTGGAATAAATAATTTAAAAATAAATACTCTGAAGTGCTCCTATATGGTATTTTGTCGAAGCAGAAATGGAATAAACTGCTCATATAGGAAGGGAGATGCTGCACTGACCCAGGTAACAGTCGTAAAAGACCTGGGCATACACTTTGATAGTGTGCCCAGTTTTGATGTCCACTATATCAGAGCATTATTAATCGGGCAAATAGAATGTTGGGGTTGGTTATGAGAATGTCAGGTGACTTTGAAAACTTGGGCTGTATTGTTACCCTATTCACATCTTATATTCGGTCTCTCCTAGAGTATGGATTCACAATTTGGAGTCCATATTAGGAAACTGACAGAAATCGCATTGAGTCTATACAGAACAAGTTTTTGAAATATATAGATATCGTTTATCAACAGGGGGGTTTCAGATGAATTGTGAATGGATGAACTTTTTGGGTTGAACACTTTGCAGAACCGCAGGAAATATCTTGATGTGTTTTATTTTTAAAATAATGAATGATATCTGATATACTGGACAAAATAGATTTTTATGTCCCACCGAGCGATTTGAGAAGGCTTTCCATGCTGTCATGCAAAAAGTGTAATACTCGCCATGCTCAGAACATGCCTTTGAGTAGACTGATATCTTATGTAAATGAATATTGTCTTTTGGAATTTGTTGGCATTTCCTTTAACAGCTTTAGGTCTGTCTTAAGACGGGAAATGTTTTGTTAGGTATTGAAATGTTTTGTGCTTTTAAAATCTTTTATATCTTGTTTGTTAAATTTAATTTCGCATATTATGTTTGCGCTAAGATATTTTAGTAAATATGTTTAAATTGTGTACACTGTTGAAATATTGTTATATTTATTTATCAGACCTTTGTATTATTGTTATCAAATATTTCAAAATGGTGTTACCGTTGAAAATAAATAAATAAAAAAATAATCATACTTACAAAATAATAAAAAAAAGAAAGCAAAAACTATGATACAAAAACAATATTAAAAAAAATAAATCTGTTTAAATAAATTTATTACTAAGAAAAACAGAAACACTTTTATATCATATAAAGAGATTATAAAAAAAAATCCCAGACAGATTCTGAAGAATCTTTATTAGGACGATTTGTATTCGAAACATACTGGCAAATTAATTGGTCATCATCATCATCAACCAGAGATGTCTAAGGAAGTGGCTCCTATTTGTCGGTAATAGAGACAATCGTTGCTGGAACATTTGTTTACCCATGTTTTCATCTAGAAGGGAAAGGTTGCTTTTAATTGCAACCAATTTTTCCACTGTTTTACCTAACAATCTATTCCTTTTTTCGAGTGAATGAGTTGAAATGTGGCCCAGTTCTTTTCAGAGGCTGATGGAATTACTTGTCGGAAACAAGATACCCCAAAAAAACGAAAAATATCTTTTTTGTTTTTTTTTTTCGAATTTTTAAAAATCGGCTACACACTAGTCCCTGCTGAAACTTAGGTTCCCAATTCTTTTTTACCTTCTGGAAATCGGGAAAATAACTCTTCTATGTTCCGCTTTGGTGACAATGTAACGTCAGTGTTATACGTTTCAAAGCTGAATAAAGCAGTTTTGATAATGTCTTCAATGCATTATACTGATGCCGTCGAAAAAAATACTAAAATACCTGAAAGGGTGGTGTTGACGCCCTCGACAAGAAATGCACTGTGTATCCAACAAACAGGAGACCTCCAAGATGTCTCCTTACCATTTTTATATGTTGCTTAACATTTCCATAGTTAATGCTTTCGTAATTTATTCGAGCCTTCCTCGAATTCCCCAAAATCAAGATTTGATTTCATAAGCTTGTCGAAGGGCACTTAGAGAGAAGATTAGCAAGCGATCGCCTTCTAAAAAAAGCTGAGAGACAAAATATAGCTAAGGTTTTGAATAAAGACATTGCTCAACAACTGGACAAAAGAATGAGATGTTCCGAAAGACAAAAAGACAAACATTTTTTGTAGCTCGTGCCAAGAGCCAATATGCAGTACTTGTTCGCGTACATTTGTGAAGATTTCCAATAATAGCCAGTTGTGATTTTTATGCAATATTATATTTTTGATTAAAATTAGATTGTACTTGTAGTATAAGTTTTTTTTTTGGTTAAATTAATAGCCTTATAGGGATTTAATAATTTTTAGCACAAAAATTACCCAAGCTTAAGGTGAATTTGGGTAACTGCGCAATAGAGGTACCCGCGTCACCCAGTCCCCAAATTTTCAAAAAGGTGTTTTATAAGTTGCATATGCCACAGGTTCCTAACTTCAATATTGATTGATCGATTCCAAGTGATTTGGCAACCTTGTAATGGGCATAAAAGTGACAGCTGACCCTGAACCTAACCTAGTCGTGTGATGTTAACAGGTGTGTTGAGTATTTACCGGAAATCAATATTTTTATTTATGTAAGTCGATATTTCAACCTTTTTGTGTTACTGTGAGTTAATAATAGTTAAAACGAGTATGTGCAATAATTAGAAGAAAATTAATTCAAGATTTGTAAAAATTAAACTTAGTCCCGCACTTACCCCTTCTAGGGTAAGTGCGTCTGTCAAGTGACGCTCTTACTCCATCTTAGTTTCTAACTAACTAATGACCATTTCTTTTTTGTGTCAGTTAAAAATGCCCCGAAATTATTAGAGAAGGTCGGAGAGTTTGTTAAAGCGAATGGTTTGAAAACACGGTTCAAGAATGAAACGCCAGGTGAAGAATTGTTCCTTAGCTTTAAATGGAGACAAGTGCCAAGACCCATTATTGATGAATATTTTGATTTGCTCAAAGCGACTCTCTTGGAGTTGGGCATTCTCTAAAAGCCCCAGCACATTTGGAACTTTGATGAGTCTAGTTTTTGCCCAGATCCTTGGAATGCGAAAGTAGTCGGAGGCGTCGGAATTGCCTCAACACGCACTACCAGCGAGCGGCCCAGGTCGTGACAATACAACGGTGTCATGTGCATGCAGTTCCGCAAGTGAACAAGCAACTCCTTTAATTATCTTCAAAGGGAAGGAAATGTACGACAAATGGACCACCGAGGAACAAGATCCAGCTCACCCTATAATGTCGTATGCTGCAGCCAAAAGAGGATAGATGGAGAGTTCAGTTTTCTACAATTATTTCAAAAAGTATTTGGTCAAATAGTTTGGAGACCGTAGACCGATTTTGCTGATCTACGATGGCCACTCTACTCATGTTGGCATCGATTTAATAAAAAAACGATGGCAGAACGAATTATCCTGGAATTGCCTCCTCACTGAGGCCATAACCTGCAACCGCTTGATTTTGCAGTTTTTAAATCACTGAAGGCTACTTGGGATGTGAAGCTGGTGAAATGGCAAATATTGAACCCAGGAAAGAAAATATAAAGAAATCCTTTGCAGTCATGATAAAAGAGGTTTGGGAGGAGGCAAACTCAACGGATTTAGGAAAGCTGGGATCTACCCCTTCGATAACAGAGTTGTTTGACCCTCTAGCTTTCCAGAGATGGAAAAACCATCTTAATAATGATGCGCGTGTAACGGCTGAGACCAGTTTTGACAATGACAATAATATGGGCATTGAGGTCAGTACTGATAATGTGAGTGTTGAACCAGAACCCAGCAGCAGCAGTGCAAATATTCGGCCATCTACTAGCAAGAGCGCTACCCTTGACGTTTCATTTGAAGAAATAATGCTGTCAACATTGAAGCAAAATAAAAATACACAAGATGCGTCTAAAACAAAGAAACGAGTTGCAAGCGGTGCAGAAGTAATAACTAGAAACGAAGTAATAGAAAGGCTGCAAGAAATGGAAGAGAGAAATGCAAAGAAAATCAAGACTGGAAAGAAATAGCAAAAAAAAATCCCAACCAAAGATTATGTAGGAGTCAGAGACTGATGAAGATGAAGCCATTGATAATATTTGTGAAGATGCATCTCTGGATGGAATAATTGACGAAATGGAAAAAAAATCTGAGGAAACTCGAGAAATATATCGGCAAATGGCAGATGCTAATTTAGTGCTGCTGAAATTTCAGGGAAAGAAAAGCGTCACGCATTATGTTGGTCAGGTTTTGCCCAAAGATCCTGACACTCAAGAGGACGAAGCGCGAATAGTTTGCCAGAAGAAGAAAAATGTCTATAGTATAATATCTCTTTTTAAGTTTCCATTGGGTGATGATATCGGCCATATCTTAAAAACCGACATCATTAAGCTACTTCCAGAACCTAAGCTCTGTAGGCTCTGTAGCACATTTGCAGTGTCATTTTCAGGATATTCTATTCAATAAGATTTTTTTTCAAGATAGTCGGGTTTGTAACGTTTTTTAGAATAAAAATTTTTTAATTTTGTAAGTAGCGTTCTGAAGGTTTTTTTAGTACGAACAACACTCTTACCCCAATTTAAAGGCTGGTGACCTCACCAGTTAATAAGGGTTAATAATGCGGCCATGTAAATTTTTTTCAATATTATTACAATCCCATTTTAAACGAATCGTTCAGCGTCCAAAACAGTAAGAAAATACACACCGGATTAACTTCATTTATCATATCGAACAATTCGAGGCATTTGCCTAGGGATTACAATAGTAGCAACATAATTCAACTTAAAGCACCCTTGTCAAAGCACCTTATCTTGACTTTCGATAAGGCCAATAATCTCGAACAGTCTCATTTATTGGAGAAAGCTGCATTTATGGGCAGCAAGCCATAGTTTAGCTTACGCCATAGAATAAGCAGAAATAGAGATAAGAGATAATAATCAACGACATTAGATAAATAGAATAAGGCTTCCTACAGTTTTTTTAAATTTACCTTTTACACTTTCGCAGCTTCTTTTGAAGCTTATCTAGATCGCAATGAATTCGAGTACTCAGTACTACATAAACATGCATTTTTACGTAGAAACTTCTTCATTTTCCCAGGGAAATGAATGGTGACAACTCTTAAAATTATTCATTAAAACTACGTGCCTTGTGCTTTTGCTAAAAACCTCATTTTCAGGAAATAAATGCAAACATGTTTCATTGCACACCTTTGGTCCATTAATATCAAAGAAAATGTTTCTACGACAACATTTTCTTTGATGTGATTTAATTACGAATTAAACATTTTTTTTTTCACTTATTTCGACGGATTGGTTATTAGATATGCCTATAAATACCAATCGAGAGGTGAGAGGTTCAATCTCCACAAGTCTCCAAAACTTCTGTTAATTAAAAAAAGACGACCTGTGAAAAAACTTTAAAAGGCGAGAATTTGCTCCAGATTATTCGGTTTTCCAGTAATAAAATATTATGTGGTGAGTGTCATGTCAAAACTCGAAATTGTGAAGTTTAAATTCAACTAGCTCATCCTGTATTTCTAAAGTGTCTTCTTGTACGATTGTAGGTTCTCGTCAAGTAATCGATTTTTCTATAAAAAATTGTTTTTCGAAAAAAAAAAAAATAAAAAACTTAATTTTTTTGACTATGTTTTTACATTCTCCCTCAAAAGTAAGATTTTTCCGACATTTTCGAAACACAAAAGCAATTCGAGAGTTTTGCTCGTCTAAATTCTCTATCGAACTATCGTCTCGGTATTTTCGACTCTCTTCAAATATATACACGCCCAAAAAAAATACTCTCCATATTCCGATTTTCGCTAATTCCATTAGGGTTTGAAAAACCGTCAGAAAGAATATGCTCACAAAATGCCATCAAAAATTTTTCGACAGTTATCGCGTATCAAAGCAAAATTTTGAAAAATCACACATGTGAGGTAATAACTAGGAAACGGAAAATGGGAGCAGCAAATTGAGTTGACCTTCGGTGGCCCCCCAAGTGTTGCCTAAAAACGTGCCATATCTCAAATTTCCACTCGCAACCGTTCTGGAAAATAACGAAATATCTGAAAATTACCCGAATGAGCGTTAAATATCCGCACGTAGATATCTGTGAGCGTTACATGTGTTTGCGTAGACCGCTTCGAGCGTTACATAGTACTGTCCAGAAAAAAGTGTGCACGCGCCAAAAGTAGTTTTCACTTCAAAGGTATATATCATTATTTGCTTTGTCATGGTACCTAGTTCCTAGATAATCCGACAATAATTTATGGTATTACCAACGCAGGTCTGATAACAAAAGTAAGACATAGGATTCTTTTCCTTAGATCACTATCATTTACTTATCCGACGCCGCTTCTATTGAATCATTCATTACCAACCATCTGCGATGGCTTACTCTAAACGTCGCAAATTCGCACTACCATGAAAACCATTGATCCCACCAGCGATCAGTACCTTTTAGAAAGGACTTCTTGCACAGCACATGGTGCGTATGGACGATTCACGCGATATGCAGTCGGTTGCCGCCAATTCGATGCATTACACACGATACCGTTATATCGATACGATTTTACGTGTCGCGTATCAACAAGATAATCATTAGAAAATATCGGTGAAAAAAGTGCTTTTTGTCTATATGGGCGAATTTAGGTGTAAAATGTAGATGATCGCATAGATATTGAGATGGGTCTAAAATGATAGGCAATTCCTGCATCCGTTAGTACAGACTAAAATTGAAAACTATGAGTGTTCCACATCAAAGAGTGAAACTAATGTTAACTTTCAGTGTTCTGGTTTTTATCAATTGCTTATTGAGCGTTTTTTGTGATGAA
>MU186580.1:57858-87997 GCA_016904865.1 Pissodes strobi | reverse complement strand
GCCGATTTTTTTTTAAATGTTCAACACCCTGTATCTTGAAAACTAAGCATTTCTGGACCTACGTTTATATCAACTTTTTTTCTTATTTTTGGATGATGAATCTCCGGCTGAGCGTTGGCGCATGTTTTTTGAAACACCCTGTATAACGACTTTTAATTCTTGGGGTGGCGGTCTAGGGCTGAATAGAAACTCTTTTTCTACAAACGCCGAGCTTTCGGAAATTTATTGTTTCCTTTGTCAAGGCTACAATTACAAAGCAGAATTTTACACTTCTAAGAGTTATAGGTACATATAGTTATTTAATTAATTGAATTAGATTTATTAAAAAGGTTCGTTATGAAACTTACGTGCAAAACAAGTTTACTATGGGTCCATTAATAGATAGCATGAAAAACAGTGCGTGCACACAGGAACAACATATTATTGTTTATTACATTTTCGTATTTTTAATTTGTGGTTTACTAGAACAAGCAGTTAGTCCGCCTGCACATATTCACCATTTTTCGACTATGGAATGGATACGAACAAAGAAACGTACATAGTTTTTTTAAATTTTATGGTTTTTACTTCTTATTGGGTGTTTGTAGCGCGCCATCTATTCTTGATTTGGCGGTAGGTTTGAATTTTATTGCCAACAGTTAGAACGATGTTGGGTCGTGCAGTAATTAATTATTGTACATTATTCTATGTTTAATTTATTTATATTTCTTAATCTAATGCAGAGAATGGTGAGCACTTAAGGCATGTGTCCTAGTAATTAGCTGGACATTTACATGAATGAGACATTGTTCGAAGTACTAAGTTCACTGTTCTCAGCATTAAGATTTCTATTTAAACATGACAGTATGTAAGAGTAGATGACACTGAGATTATCTAAATCTTTTCTTTTATTTATGCAGTTGTTTTCTAGGTGGATTCCACCATTTCTAAGAGTTGCCTTTTTGTTGAGTTAATTTCAGTGCCAATCACTTCCACATCTGTAAAGTCTATGTTATGCTTATTTTCTATTACATGCTCTGACAGGGCGCAAGTTTTGCGCGCTACAAAACGCGTGTTGACTTGACCGAAGACGGAGCGGAAGTCAACTCACGTCGGTACCCAGCCCGTTGGTCAATTTCTGACTATGCCGCGATTTTGTATTCGTGAGTGATAGTCAAGGCCTCCAAGAGAGCGTATGCTCGACATCTTGAGTGGCCCAAAAATATAGCGCATTTGATCCACCTAGGGTGTAACCTATCTGGGGCCTTACTGGGCGAATATGCGAAACTCTCTAGCAATAATCTCCCCCTCCCCCCCCCATAACTTCCTAATAAACAACTCAAAATTTTAATGTCGTTCAGCAGAAAGTCTAACGTCTCTTTTTTATAAACCTCTAAATAGAATCGTTCAACATTTTTTTTAATTTCCGCTTTATGTTTTTGTAAATGACCACTTATTAATGAACTTTCAGATATTTCATTTAACTTTCCGTTAAATTTTCCCGCATCACTTTGAGGCTTTTATTATCCTCAATCACTCTTAATGTAATTTAGAAAGCCATATGTGATATATTTAGAAATCTCTTGATTTAGTTGTTTTAGTATAACATTGTCTTCAAGATTTTTTTAATGTCGCAACTTAAGCTTTGTTACATATTTTTCGATCAAATATGGACGTTAAGTTAATATAAACTTAAATCAGCCTGCAAGTTAAGTCGATAAAGCCTTTTTGTATATTCAATCTAAAGCTCCAACAAAAGTACCCAAATCAGCAGAAATTAAAAATAATCCATTTATTTCATCCTGATTCCAAGTCTCCACCAGAAAGAATTTGATTTATTCTCTTTATCCGGTTACATTTCAAATGATTCTTTTAAGAGTATAAAAGCATTTCTATTCTGGTTCGTTATAAAACCACATTGACTTTACGTTTTGGATTTAATAGGTCATTAATGCTTTTCACTGCAAAAGTAATTTAAAGTAAAATGACTCGTTATCATTAAACTTTGCTAGTGTAGAGAAGTATGACATCTGGTAAAATAACAGCTATCATTACATAAGGATTGCGCATATTTCTTTTTACTATAGTTACGGTATAATAAAACAGAAATAAGGTATTTTTAATCAAAAGTGTTTGTTTTTTATATATTTTTTTACTACTCCTGAGCTTTCGCTGAGAGTTTTCAGCTTTTTTAAAGGATCACTAAAGAACTGAAGAATTTATGTGATATTATATAAACTTTAAAATTATTTACTTCAAATTGGAGTGGCAATTTAAGCTAATAATTTTCTTGAATTTAAAGTTTTTGATATAATATATACCTTTCATTTTTGGAGCCCTTTGACAATCCTACAATATTCCACATGAAGTTCAGGTATCTATTAGCTATGAGTAACTTGGTCAGGTCACGAACATTATTTACTATAATGTTTGCTATTAACTCACGAGTATATACATTACGACATGAGCCATAGGCGATTGTCGTAATGAATGCAAATGTTGAAATAGCCAGTAAATATGAGTCGCATAGCCAATTTTTTCTGTAACCAGTGTTGTGACCTGCCTCATCTATTTTTGCGAACGGTTACAAAAATGACTTATAGTGAGCTTTTTAAGCAGGCGAAATGTTAATTGATTTAGTGAGTTCGCCACCACGTTTGTATTAAGAAAATGTATATCTGCGGAGTTGGTCGATAAGGAAGTGATATGAATAAAATGTGTTTACAAATCCTATTACGAGTTCAATATTAGTGGGTAAATTGTATGTAGACACTGAGGATGACGGTACAAATAATATCAGTCAAACTGCTACTGCTAAAAAATGCACATAGTCTGCTTAGTCACTGAGTTATTAGAGTTAGTTAAATATACTGTTCACTAACATATGGTTGCTAAGATCACTATACATAGAATTTTAAGATATGATTTTGATTGAGGAAGTTTTCTGTATGACCTCAGTGATTATTAACTGTGTATACAACTTTAAAACTTTTATTATTACTCTGACTATGTATGAGTATTACCCACCACTGACTAAAGATGATGGCTCAATAGGGGAAATCGCCAAAGAAAAAGCTAACATATTTACCAAAATGTTTGCATCAAATTCTACCATAGATCGTCAAGGAAGGACTCCCCCAACTATCCGGAGGGCGAATTCCTCAATGTCAGTTCTGGTATTTCGCCAGCGTGAAGTGAAACGAATACTCAAAAGCCGAGACACTAACAAGGCCACAGGACCGGATAGCGTTTCCACAATGGTGCTTAAGAAATGTGCTGCTTAACTAATAGTTCCACTATGCAGGTTTTTCTCCCTATCGAACAGCTCGTAAAATATCTCGAATCGGCAGGCATCATAAGCGATCGCCAGTATGGCTTCCGCAAGCACAGATCAACGGTAGATCTCCTGACTTACGTGACCTACCTATGGCCCAAATCCATCGAGAGCTACGGCGCATCTCATGCAGTGGCTTTCGACATACCCCAAGCATTTGATATGGTGTGGGATTGTTAAGCAAATTCGGCTTGGGAGTGTGGCAATTATGTATTTTTGACCACCAGTTTGAAATACCTTAATCAGCAGACCCAACCTAGAAGATCCTCGGTCTTGAGAATCCTTAAGGATGATCAAAACTAACCCAAACAACTATCAACTACACTTGTTTGGTTGAGGTATTTCAGAGCAAATAAAAAAAAACGGTTAGTTCAGTCAAATGGTACTCAAGGAGGGTTTGAAGTGGAAAGTTCTGGTGTAATTGTTTTTAGTGGTTTATTTTATGTTTTTTAAAGTGCTAAACACGAATCTGAAGTTGTCCAACAAAAATTTTCGCGGCAAATATGTGAAATCATTACAAAACTACTAAAAATAATGTATTTTAGCGATTTTCAAGTTATAACTTGCAAAGCAAGCTATTTACGCAAGAAGTGGCTCTGTAGTAAAATAGAGAGAAGAAAATTACCTACAATTTACGTCTTTTAACATTTTTTTTTTGTACATCGGATGGTTTCCATTCAAAAGTGTGTTGAAACATCAAGGAACTTCAGTAATTTTTGGAAAATAGCAGTTGATAAATTTTGGGCGGTGATTTTAAAACTGTTAAATTCTACAGGAAAGATAGGGTTTTGCCACTTGCTATACGATGAAAAATACAATAAAAATATAAGTGATCTCCATCAACCCTACGACCATTTTCCAAAGGATGTCAATTGCTATGCAATCTGATGAAGACCTTGCAGAGTTGTTAAATCGCGAACTGTGCCCTTATCCGTTGCCTCTTTTTGACGACTATAGTATGAGAAACGGAACCAAGCCTGCTTTATACAAATCATTCACACTAACTGAACAGGCAAAGCTGCAAGGGTGTGTATACGTCATACGTCATAGATGGAGGATACTTGCTGCACAGAGTCGTGTGGACCAGGGGCCAATCATTTTCATCAATTTGTGAAAGTTATGTTGCATTTGATAAGTCCAAGTACAAGGCAAGTGCTGTAGTCGTCTTCGATGGTTACCCTCAAAATGGTACTATATATGCTGAGCGAGCAAAAAGATCACGTAAACAGATATAAGTAGATACGAGAGTAGATATCAGGTTCGAAGAAAATTCCTAAGCATTATGAAAAACAAAATCCGTCTTATCTCAATGTTGTAGGGCAACTTTGCAGTAGCTGGCATTCACACGAAGCAGGTACAAGAGGATGCGGAAACACGTATTGTCACCACAGCAATGGATCTCGCACAACAGAATAACTGTGTAATTATTGTGGGTGAAGATGTAGATTTGCTGGTGATCATGATTGGCCGTTATCGGATGTACATTCAAATATATACTTTCTAAAGCTGGGTAAAGGCACAGTTTCCAACCAGATCAATCCATTTTGTTTGTTTTTGCATGACATGGGAGGATGTGACAAAACTTCAGCTTCGTTCAAAGTAGGGAAAATAAGGTTTCTCCAAACCCTTAAGAAAAACCCTGCTCTAACCAAGACCATTCAAGTTTTTAAATATCCTACGGCACATGCTGACACTGTTACTAATGGTGGCCTTACCTTTTTTACTGCATTGTACAAATTGACTGACAAGGAAGGTATGTTCTTGAACCTTAAGGTATAAATGCTACCTTATGTCTGCATACAGAACAACATCCCATTTGGCGTTCCTACTTCCTGAGTAATGGGATTGACCAAAAGGGGTCTGCAGCCAGTACCAACGTTACAGCCAGCAGTACCAGACGCAGTTTTAAAACTTATTGCTTGCAAATGTATGAAGACCTGTCAGACCAACTGTGGATGCAAAAAAGCAGGCTTTAACTGTTCAAATATATTGCCTGAACTGAGAGAACAGTCCTAATAAAATCGAAGAAGCCGATGATGATTCGGAGTTCCCTGAATCACTTGAAGGTAACTATGCAAGGATAATATAATCCCACCTTTATTTCTTCACTCACTGTTTATTTGTTTGCTCAAAATATGTTTCTAAATAGGTACTTGATTTCATATGTATTCAATAAATTGTCAAGTATTTGAAATTAAGTCACTTTATTTGTTTAGGTTTGACGTTAACGTGTTGTCATATTTCTTTCAATAAACAGAATGATATGAATGTAAAAAAAAAATTCAAAGAGCTTAAATGAAAACAAGTAATAAACTATATGCTCATAAATGTAGAACTAGATCAGTTGTGTATATATGCAGACTGTAATTTGTGATTAATTTGTTAATCGAGTTCAATGTACTAATGTCTCATTGTTCGGTTAGTTGTTCGTGATTTACTTCACTAATTACTCTGTCAATTAATTTCATTGAATTTATTTTACACTATTTCACTTAATTAACTGATTTGTTATTTGATTTCACTAAATTAATTCCTAATTAACTTCAGTGATTCTTCATTTTGATTGAAATACTTAATTGAACATTGGATACTGGATAGCTTTAATATAATTCAGTATTAGGTTGGAAAACTGATCTCGGCGCGGTTATTAGTGAGTGTTCTATTTCCTTTTGTTTTTTACTGTTTAAATTATATATATTTATTGCAACATAATTACTTTATAATCATTGACTGTTAGTTTAGTTTGTATGTTGTCTTTCACCGTATATTTAACTTTTTAACTTACACAGAACTTCAGTAGTAGAACACCTGATCATTTTATAATTGTTAACAATATTATCAATAAACGTGAACATTGTTTTTAACTTTTAGTTCTTTTTTGTTGTCTAATACCTCATTACTTACTTGCAAATTTATTCATAAATTTACTTACTTATTGAGGAGTGGTACCAAGGACATCAAAGGCAGTTAGTAGTTCAACTGGTAGAGAGCTGCTGGCGCCCTTAACCGAACCCCATCTCTCACTCATCAGGTTTTGCACACTCTCCTCAACTGCCTCTTCACATATAACTAATTTCTGTTTGATTTTGTTTTATTGTTCATATTATTTCCGTATTATTTTAAATCAACTATAACCTTACTCTCTGCTATTAAACAGAGAAAGAGTGTGGCAAAATATGTAAGTAGCGACATTCAAGTAGGTCAGTCGTCTAAGGTTCCCTTAACCAATGAGTTCTTTAAGTTACGTAAAGCGACTGAAAATATTAATTCGTTAGTCAACATTTCCCAATTGCTTCTGGCGCTTGAGAACTTCGAAGGTCTCCTCGAGTCCTACGAATGAGACAAGCAGGCCATAATGCAAGCAACCTTGAATTTCTTTACGAATCAATATGATAAGTACTATTTCTAGCCTGCAATTGTAGATTCAAATTATTAACTTGATTATTAATCTCTCACGATTTTCTCGGTAGACAAAGTCTACACTTGATAGGCCAGGGGTGAAGCCTGCCTCCTGAAATATGAGAGTAAGCTAACGCCCACTATTTGTAAATATAGTTTAAGTAAATGTTGTGTTTGTCAATATGAAACGCGTTTTTTCGTTTTGTTTTTCCCTGTAATCTTATCCTCACTAATAATACTTACTTTTAATAATAAATACAGAGCTCAAGCAGTCATAGACCACGACCACCTGCAAACTGCAAAACGATTGAAAGGTAGGGTCGTGAGCGATACTTCGATACTAGTACGGTATCGCTACTTAGTGGTCGATTTCAAGTACTTTTGGCATCGATCCCTGTGTACCGATACTGTTACTAATATCGATACTAACGCCCTTAACTAATTAGGATCGCTTTTTAAAGCTGCATTTACATTCAATTTGAAGTCAAATTCAAGCTGAAATTTGCCTGCTTGTCATATGGTGACAGCACGTAGCATTTACATTGGACAAAATTCGAAGTTGACTTTGAAGTGCACTTTAAATTTTGTTAAGCTGCTTGCCAAACGCAAGCTGAAAATAAATTTATAGGCTAGATTATTCTTGTTTATCTTTAATATTCTTAATGTTGTTTTGTTTAGATTAGGTCTGATTTATCTATGGGTTAGATAAATTTCAAATTTGTGTTAGAATAGATTAACATTTGTATTAAACAATTCACACACACATGTAAAATGTACTTTGAAGGGCCCCACTTTGATGAAAATGATTTTTTGAAGGCAGTGTAATTGAAGAAAACGATTTCAACGAGGAATTGTTCTTAAAAATTATTTGTAATTATCTTGCAATTTACAACACACAAAATAAAATATTCCATACGTATAACGACGTAACCTAAAAATTCGTTCAATGTAAATGACATATTTGCGAATTGCACTTTGACTTGGGCTTCAAATTGAATTTAAATGCAGCTTTAAAGAAAAAAGAAGAAGATTTAATATTTATATTTAATTACTTGACAATTGACAACCTCAATTTATTCATAAATTTTAAATTATTTTATTTATTAGTCTTGTCTTAGTCTTTTAGTCATAGTCAGAGTTAGTAATATAGTAATTCAGTATCAATCAATAATGAGTAATGAGTCCACCAAGAAGTAAAGTTTGGAAATATTTCATGAAAGTAGACAATGAAACTGCTTCTTGCAAAATATGTTTTAAACATTTAAAAACAAAAACCATTGGAATAAATTACAAAAAACTTGTTTTTATGCAAAAATTTTAATTGACAGCTCCTCCAAATCATTTAAAAAAAAATAAGATTACGTTCTCGTCATTATTATTACTGTGATGGTACATTATTGTATCGCATGCCCCTGATAAAGTGGTAAAACATTGTTTCTACTCGCGTGCGCAACATATTTACTTTGCGCACTCATTTGCGTGCGCAAAGTTCAACTTTGCGCACGGAAAATCTTCGCGCACTCAGGCGCACATTTGCGTGCGCAAAGTTTAACTTTGCGCACGGAAACTCTTTGCGCACTCATTTTGTTTCGCATAATTGCCGTGTTTATACTCGATTTTTCAATATTTTAATGCTTTCTGCATACAATAATAAGATTTCTACTTTTCTACTCGTAGAAAAAGCATTGTTCCTAACACTTGCGCAAAGTGTCTTTCCCGCACTTAAAGCATATCCGAATAACTGCTTTAGCGTGCGGGAAAGTATCACTTTGCGCACTTGTTAGGAAAATAACTGTTTTAGCTTAGCAACAATAATTTTTAAACTGGATTTAGCCTATTACAAAAATCGATACTTTTATTGTCACAGGAATTTCATGATTTGATTTATTATACCCGTATACCCCTAATAAATGATAATTTGTTTTTTTTTTGGTCGGGTAAATTATTTTTAGACTACTAGATTATCAAATACTAAAGGAATCGATACTTTTGTGTGTCGATGCTAGTAAGCATCGATACCAGGTACCGATACCGATATTGGAATCAGGTATCGATATTTTTCTCTCAATACCACGTCCCTATTGAAAGGTTAAGGAACCTAAGCAGCTTGCGAAACCGTACATTGTTGTCGATGCAATTGTAGATGTACCTATCGCGGCTCGCGCGGGGTTAGTATGCTGATAGGCCCGCCACTTTTCTTCAATATTCAAGGTCATTAAGGTCTTTAGTCAACTTGGGATCATCCACAAGACGGACTGCTGACGGAAGCCATGTTTTCTTCGTTCACGCCCAGCAAGCTTATGGATGAGGCCAGAGTCAGAGGTTTGTCCTATCATTGATCAGTGAGGTTCTTCGGTGTTTGCGTTTGCTTTTTTTAAAAGGACTGCTGCTTGAGTCTCGCCTGCGCTAAGCTGGACATTAAGAGTGCTGTTTTCTGCAAAGCTGTAAATAGAATTATTTTTCCTGTCTAAGAGATCATGAATATAGAGCAGGAACAGTGTGGGAGATAATATATTCCCTTAAGGAACTCCGGCATTGGCTTTAAATTCCTGCGTGAGACGTTCATCAATACCAACTCGGATGCTATACCTTAAAAAATTGCTGGTGGTAGTCCGTATGCTATCAAGTTGCTTAAAAATCCGTAATGCGACACCCTATCAGATACTTTAAATATGTGGAGAGCCACTGCACGAAATTCACCGTGGATCTCGTTGGATTTGGTCCACAAGTAGGTCACGTATGTCATTGTTGAATACTTTTATCAAATCCCTGAAGGTGATCTCCATTTGCCAAAATTTACCTCTGAGGATTATTATCTGAAACCTTGAAAATGATTTAGCCCAAGTGAACGAAGCCTAGATAGATGACATAAGGATCAAATCCCTAAAGATATCAGTAAACGAAACTTGATATTAATCCGTGTGGATATTCCATATTAACCGAAACCTTTGAATAATGTAACCCATGTGGCTAAATCTTGGCAGGTGACGTCATGACTGAGAACTTATGGATTGAACAAACTTCAAAGTGAGAAGGCAAAGAAACCTTTAAACTGGTATAGCCCAATTGATAAATCTCCACGGGTAACATTTGAAGGTCTGGGTCAAATTACCAGTAATTAAAACCTGGCCTGAATTCATGAAAATGTCCTACATGAACGGAAACCATTAAATGATATAGCCCAAGTGGTCGCGTTTTGACAGGTGACGCCAAAAATTTATGAACGGCACAAAATTAGAAGTAGATTTCCAAATATGGGGCGCCACGCCCTAAAAATTGGCATCGTCGGCATGGCATGTCGAACACATTACGGAATGCTCGCGATATGCTTCCTCCGGACGCAGAGGTACAGTTCTGTTCATAAAAAAGTGGGACAGCGTTTGTACAGGGTGATCCCCTATAATGTCGCCCCCCTATAACTTTTTTATTTTAAGTATCCCAAAAAAAATAAAACTATGGTTATGGAGGTACTAAAAAATACTTTTTTTCTGCGTATAAAAAATATTGGAAAAATGATCAGTATACAGGGAAAACCAAAAAGTTATTTTTTTTTCAATGGAACACCCTATATATGAATTTATTTTTCGATTCCATGTAAAATTCTAAGCATATTTTATGTATGATGTTATACCTCTAAAGTTAGTAGTTTCACAGCTATAAACAGTTGAAAATCGGTACTTTGGCTACTTTTCACCTTGGTAGCAAGAAGATCATCAGAGATGGAGTAAAATAAATTTCACATTCCTATCTTAACTTTTCAAGAGCTATCTGATGGTAGTAACTGGCAGGCGGTACCATGGGTACCAAATCTGGTACCTCTGTAAGTACCATAAGTTAGCACCGTCAGATAGCTCTTGGAAAGTTAAGATAGGAATGTGAAATTCATTTTGCTCTATCTCTAATGATATCCTTGCTACCAAGGTGAAAAGTAGCCAAAGTACCGATTTTCAACTGTTTATAGCTATGAAACTACTAACTCTAGAGGTATAACATCATACATAAAATATGCTTAGAATTTTGCGAGGAATCGAAAAATAAATTCATATATAGGGTGTTCCATTGAAAAAAAATTAACTTTTTGTTTTTCCCTGTATACTGATCATTTTTCCAATATTTTTTATACGCAGAAAAAAAGTATTTTTCAGTACCTACATAACCATACTTTTAATTTTTTTGAGGCACTTAAAATAAAAAAGTTAAAGGGGGGCGACATTATAGGGGATCACCCTGTACATTGTAAACCTGCCTGTGATGTTCCAAATTTCAAAATAAAGTGGTACAGATTTGGCATTTAGCAGATTTCCGCCACAACTTTAAAAAAAAGTCAATTTTACAATCTCAGAAAATTGTTATTTAAATAATTATCAATAAATGAACAGTGTATTTAAAAAAACCTTAACAGTAAACATCAACAAGAAAATATTTTAAATAAAAATAATAATTTATAACAAACAGTTTTTTTAATTAGTACTTAGTCATTGCACCATTTTCCCTATAACATAATTTAACCGGGTAGGTATTGAGAAATACAAGTTTATATATAAATTTGGGGTTGTTTCGGTTAGTTCCTGCCAGGTTTCTACTATTTTACCAACAAGTGCATCCCTATTTTGCAGTCCAAATTGTGAATCATAAATTTTTTAGTCATTAATCCCCATATGTTTTCTATTATATTAAAATTGGGGCTTTTCGCGGGCCCTAATAGGGTTTCTTTATTATACTGTTGTAACCACTCTCTGATTATTGCAGCGTTATGCACGGCACAGTTATCATCTTGAAATCATGGTCCGGAAAATGTTCTAAAACACTGGGTAGCATAATATTTTCTAATAGAAGTTACCTATAATTGACCGCATTGAATATTTAATCCATAATCCAACACACCCCAAGTCCTTGGTAGCTGATCCAAGCCCATATATTGACTGAAAATCGTCCTGATCGATCGGAATTATTAATATAGGATTCTTCAAACCTAGTTCCACGAGGTCTGTAAACCCTTACGTGACCGGTAAATGTCGACTGAAAAACTTTTCATCAGAAAATACGAGTTTATACCAATTTTCACGCTATGTATTGTTTAATGCGAAAAGAACTCTTGCCTGTTCATGTTCCTCTTTTAAAATTAATTTTTTGCAGCGACATTATTTCCTAGAGGCGGTTCTTTTATTCTGGGACATGCAGTTGGTCTTGAACCAGAAAAATGTGTTCGCTCTAATGCATTTCGCGCTACTTCAAAGGGGTGATCCCGCAAGTATTAGACCAAAGCTGCATCTTCTTCCTGAGTTGTGATTCTAGGTCTTTCGGGAGGCTTTTTCTTGTCGAGGGTTTCAAAAACCTCCCATCTATTCTTTATTTTTTGAACGGTGTATTTATTTTTATTTATTAAACAGTCAACTTCTCTAACTGGCATACCATCTTCTAGATAAACAATTATTTTAGCCCTTTCAACGTAGCTCAACTGAGGCATTTCGTATTTAATTTAAAAGCTTCGCAATAATTCCTTCAAACTAAAAAATTAATTTAAAATTGACGCATATTTTAAAGTCATCCTGACTTTTGAAAGTGACATTTTTTGTAAGTCTGATTTACACTACTGTAAAATCGCTGTCCCACTTTTTTATGAACAGAACTGTACAGGGTTATTCATTATAAATGGACACCTCCCTTAACTTGGTTATTTTTAAAGATAGCGAAATAATTTTTTTATCGACTTGTAGGTAATCATCTTAATTTTTTTATTTGTAATGAAAATATTATACAGGGTGGCCCATAAGCAAATGCCAATATAAAATTATATATTTTTAAATGGAACACCCTGTATATTATTGCATTTTTGGATTCTACTTAATATTCTAAACATATTTTATGTATGATGTTATACCTCTAGAGTTTGTAGTTTCACAGCTATACACGGTTGAAAATCGATACTTTGGCTACTTTTCACTTTGGTAGCAAGAAGGCCATTAAAAATGGAGTAAAATGAATTTCACATTCCTATCTTAATTTTTCAAGAGCTATCTGTTGGTGCTAACTGATGGTACCTGCGAGGTACCGGATTTGGTATCGATGGTACCGCCTGCCAGTTAGCCCCATCAGATAGCACTTGAAAACTTAAGATAGGAATATGAAGTTCATTTTACTCCATCTCTAATGATCTTCTTGCTACCAAGGTGAAAAGTAGCCAAAGTACCGATTTTCAACTGCTTATAGCTGTTAAACTACTAGCTCTAGAGATGTAACATCATACATAAAATAAATAAATAAATAAATAAATAAATAACGCCTTTTATTACCAAAATAACATAAAAGAAAAAATATATAAATTATTTCTTTATACAAAAAAACAAAGAAACACAAGAAAAGAAACGATTTCCAGGGTGGCGAAGTCTAGCATGGGTGCTACTCGTACTCAACCAACAGCCTGGAGTCGTTAACTTCCCAAATTAAATAATATTATAACAAAAATAATAATATGCAAATAAAAAAATAGAAAAAAAGAATCAATACTAAAGTAGTGTCTAGCTCCGGCAGCCCCCACCTCCCCGGCCACAAACATCCAGCCCACAACTGCCACAAAATGCGCCTCACCTCGACTGCTCACCAAACAACAATGAACGGTATTTAAATTTAAACTTATTAATGTTAAAATGACGAAACTCATTTGGCAAAGAATTATATAGCTTGATAGCATTATAAATAAAACTTCTTTGAAACATTGCAGTTTTGTGTCGAGGTATTGTAAATTTATTTCGTATTCTTACATTAATGTTATGAATATCGGCACGGGAAATAAATTTTGATTTCAGTAAAGAGGAGGAATGTGGCGTTATGAGCAAATTGTGCACAAAGTTACCAAGATGGTGCATTCGACGACGTTCCATATTAAGCCAATTACAATCAGATATTTTATGCGAAATACGATCATATTTTCTAAGACCAAAAATCAATCTACAACATGTATTCTGTGTCTTTTGTATTCTTATTTTATCGTTTAAATAAAGGGCATTACTATATATAAAATCACAATAATTGTAATGTGAGAGTACTAAAGTGTCACATAACACTTTTTTCAATTTATCATTCAGTATGCCACGACTACCATAAATAAGTTTTAAAGAGGAATATGCTCTTTTATTTAAGTGCTTAATATGCTCTACAAATCTCAGATCTTCATCAACAATTAATCCTAAGTTTCTGGCAAATTTAACAAAGAGTAAGTTATTATTATCAATTTTTATTCTTAGGTTTTCTTTGGCATAAGTACGATTTTTGACACTTCCAAAGCACATAAGATTTGACTTTTTAGAATTTAGCAATAGATTATGCTCCACTGATAACGATCGAATGAGATCTAATTCATTATTAATTACAGTCTCAGCTTCCCGAATATTAGAAATTTCAAAAGGATAATAGAGTTGCGTGTCATCGGCATAAGCAGTTACTCCACATTTTTTAATAGAATTTAAAATATCTGTTGTATATATGATAAAAAGTAAAGGCCCCAAAATAGAGCCCTGAGGGACACCTGAGAGTATTGGAATTGTGTTAGAAGAGACACCATTAAGAACAACCTTCTGCTGTCTTTCGTGTAAATATGATTTAACTAGGTTAACTGCAGAATGATCGAAACCATAATACTTTAATTTTGAACATAGCAAGCGGTGATCGATAGTATCAAAAGCCTTAGAAAAGTCTAATAGAACCAATACAGTAACCCGGCCATCATCACACGCTCTTATAATATCATCATAGACCGAGGCCAGCGCAGTCGCGGTACTAAAATTTCTTCGAAATCCACACTGTTTATTACTTAAAATATTGTTATTTATGAAAAACATAAATATTTGATTATATAACACCCTTTCAAGGATTTTAGATATTGCTGGCAGAATACTAATTAACCTAAGATCGCCATAACTGTGTGGATTATTATTTTTAGGTAATGGTTTAGCTATAGCTGACTTCCATAGTATAGGAAAATAGTTTTGCTCGATACAGCAGTTAATAATATGTAAGACATAAATATCAATAAAAGGGCTGCATAGTTTAAGCATTCTGCTAGAAATACCATCACATCCACATGCCTCAGTCTTTATACTAAATAAAACATTATGCACTTCCTCAAGAGTTGCCAAACCAAATGTAAAACTATTATGCACATTAAAAGAGTTGTTTTCATAAAAATCAATTTTGTTATTGCAATTATTAGAAACATTTTGAAGAAAACTAGAAAAATACTGATTAATATTTTCAGGGCTTGAAAGCCCATCAGGAATAGCACTTCTACCTCTTGTGTTTGCGCGAACATTTAAATTACTTAATGTTTTCCATGTTTTTACAGAGTTATTCTCCTGACATGTATTTTGCAGATAATCTCTTTTAGCTTGCCTTATAATAGATACAGTCTGATTACGGATTCGTTTGTACTCATTCCAATCATCTTCCAAACGTGTTCTTTTGTAAGTTGATAAAGCCCTAGCACGTAACTTTTTAATTATTTTAATATTTTCATTTAGCCAAGGAGCTTTGGGTTTTGTTACTCTAGACTGTTTAATTGGAGCATGTTTATTAAAGACTGATAAGAGTAAATTATTAAAGACTGTTATTTTCTTATCAATATTTTTCTCTAAAAATATATGGAAAAAATCTATATTTTGCAGATCCAGCAAGAAATCATTATAAATAAATTTTTTGAAACATCTGTAAGTTACTATTTTTGGTTTAGGCTTGGAAAAGTTTAATTTAAAATTACTATAAACAAGATCATGATCAGAGATTTCTTCACAAGAAATAGTGCCAAAGGAAGTTACAATATCACGGTTACTTACAAAAATTGGGTCAATTAATGTGCTGGTTCTACCTGTTATTCTAGTAGGCTCATTTAATATTTGTGTAAAACCATAAGACTCAAAACAATTTAAAACTGGATTTTGTAAATTAAAAAAGTTGACATTAAAGTCTCCCATACAAATCACTTCATCGAATTCAGGACATACAATGGATAAAATATTGTCAATATCATTTATAAAATTATTTATGTTAGTATTAGGTGGTCTATATAAAACACCAGTGGCCAAAGACATTGAAGGTAGTTTTATATTAAGAAACAAGAATTCTAGATTATCACTTACCTGAAGGTCAAAATCAAGAACCCTGGCCGTAACAGTTTCCCGCACGTAAGCACCAACGCCACCCCCTCTGGCAATTCTATCTTTTCTAAAAAATATATACCCTGGTAAAGAAACTGTTTCATTAGGAATTTCTGGGGAAAGCCACGTTTCTGTTAATAAAATTATATCATATTGTTGTTCTTGAACCAAAATTGAAAAGTCATTAAAACCAGTGAAAACCGATCGTATGTTAAGGTGAGCTATTTTCATTGTTAAACTAAGCCGTTGTAGCAAGCAGCCGAGCAACACATGCCAGTCAGCCTATCTATATATGATTACAATTAAAAATCGAGAACAAGGATTACTTATATTTAAAAAAATATATATTAACAGCAATGAGGCCAGACGCAACGGGCGGGACAGGACGCAACCAGAGCCAGAACAAAGTACCTCATAAAAAATAATTAAAAAATAAATAAATATTGAAAATAAGAAGAAAAAATAAAACAATAAGCTTGAAAAAGAAAAACCTTAACTTAAAAAATATATAACACAAAATAGACAGAGATAATAGCAGATGTTATAACAAAAAAGAGGAAAAAAAAATGATACAACCATAATCCTACTGCAACAAAACTGCACTGAAAAAATATAGCTAAGTTCCATTCGACAAGGAAACAAAAAGTGAGCAATCACCAAATCCCGCAATGTAAAGAAATACTTACAAACATTACCTTTTGGAAAAAGTACATTCACACATAATATACAAGATATACATAACATTAGTATATAAAAAAAATATACAAAAAGTCTACACAAAAAAAAGCAAGTACACACAAATTTCTATGTTCCTGCCCTTATGCTCCGTTAACCACAAAGAAGGACTTTAAAGATGTCAACATAAATACTTAAATCAATGCCGTTATGCAATTGGTAAGTAACCAATTAAAATAATGCACCGAAGTACAGGTGCCCTCTCTATTTAATTTTAAGTAAAATCAGACTATAAGTCATTCAAGTCCTGTTCGCTATTGATTCTACTAACCACATTATCACTTTTCACATATATATTTCCATTAAGGCAGAATGCTTAGAATTTTAAGTAGAATCCAAAAATGCAATAATATACAGGGAGTTCCATATAAAAAAATATAACTTTATATTGGCGTTTACTTATGAGACACCCTGTATAATATTTTCATAACTAATAAAAAAATTAAGATGATTACCTACAAGTCGATAAAAAAATTATTCCTCTATCTTTAAAAATAACCAAGTTAAGGGGGGTGTCCATTTATAATGAATAACCCTGTACATGAATTATCAAGCTGCATCTACTAACCAGGATAGGTGGGTTCCTACCTAAACTCATATCTGCCTATAAATTTCAATAATATCTAAATGTGTTTAAAATATAAAAATAATGTTACAATCGAATAAATCTAGGTACTTTTAATTTTCCCACTTGACTGGGCTATCAGAAATTCATATGCAAGTACCTCGTTCGACCCTATAGTACAAAACGATCATATAATTAATAAACTTGAGTTTCAATTTTCTGAAATTGCTTATTTCACTTCTGTTTGACAAAGTTTATTTCATATGTTTGTGCAAGACGAAATGGGTTACTAGCATGACTTTCCTTGAATTAATTTATGATTAAAGGAAGTTTTTTATTTTTTATGATATGCCATTAGCCAGAACGTTTTTTTTATCTTTACTGCTGTCATTGGATTGCGGGTATGATTTACATTATTATTTATTTCTATGTAAAGAAAATGTATACTGAACATGGTAAAATATAAACATATATCAAGGCCAGCAGATAACTTTGCTTATATTAAAAAATATACACTTGCACAGCCTCAGTTCAATTACCGGAAGCTTTTAAAATAAGAGTAAGTAGAAGTTGTTTAACGTTAAAAAGACTGAGAAAAAAGGTTCAGCTTGTTTAAATGTCATAAAAAAGTTTTAATTTAATGGAAACTCTTGGGGTAAGTACTCGGTTATGAAAAAAAATGCTAAAATTCTTTTAATATGAAAAAAGGCACATAAACTTAAAAGTGCTTTCGTTTTTTCAAGATATAGCCGAGTTTGATGATGTCAAACTCGGTGATGGAAAAAAAAAGGTTAAAGTTTCACAGAAAGGCGGTTAATGGCGCTTATTGTTTGGAATGTGATGTTCAGAAACATTACATGGAGAATGTAAAAAAAAAATCCTCTGGAAAATGGATATATAAGGTGTCTTTCGAATGCTGACGATAACACCAAACATTCGTCAGGCGTACTGCTGTCCAGTAAGAGATATGATAAAAAGCAAGTCTCGTACGTGAAAATTATCATTTAAGACCCGAGAATTCCTAAAAAAATTTAATCTTAAATGAGAAAAAATAGAACTGAGCTTTCCCGCTTCAGCCTTCAACTATTAGAACAGAAGGAGCATGTGGTTATACACAGATCCAAACAACAGGTAGTAATCTACACCAAACAAGGAAATCATAAATAAAAAAGCTGAACTGTTGGAAATACTAATACTACCAGCAATAGGGGATTTATCTGAAAGTTCATAGTAGTTCTGGCAATAATGTCACTTGGAATTTTTGTGTTCTCATTAAAAATGTTTAACTACTCACTAAAAATTTACCTCGCAACCTTCCCAAATCTTGCAAAAAAAAACAGAAATGTATTTTGCTTTAAATCGATTTTGTGTTTAACAGGAAGAGTATCTAGAAATCCGGAAAGCAAACAAGATTTTAACAAAAAGAGTCTTATAGAATAAAGAGGGACGAACAGAGTGAAATGGTGGACTGCGCTTCGAAACGTGGAACTCGGAGTCGGGCGCACGCCAGCGCTCACACGACACCTCACAGTTGTGGTGACCTTTCATATTCATCACGTCCTCGTCTTTCGATCTTCTTATTTTTCTCACTAAGTCGCCTCTTTCAATCTATTTATGTTTACTTCTTGAAGCCTGAAAAAGACAAAGTTTCACAACAAATTTACTCATCTTCTGGTCTTGAAGAAAATACAGCCACTATTTTTCCACGCTTTCAGTGGCTGTGACTAACGACAAGTGCAACTTTTGGTCACGGTAAGAACATATTTATTTAAGTCCTAGTCCGAGACACGTAGATTTCCTTTCTCTCGTCCAAGTAATCCGGACTCGAAATGCAAACCCACAAGCTACCGCAAATGCTGGGAATCAATCTTTTCTTCTACCTATATGGTTTTAAGAATGAGAACATGAGTTTTTAATAATTTTACACATAAGAATTTCTCAAGACCGCTTTATATGGCAGTAACATATACTCTAAAGAGAGATCTTATGGCACTCGACGAACGGTGTGTGTGCGAAGATGTTGATTGACACGTTTCTTGAATAGCTGGAGGTTGTAATTTGAGGGAAACAGAATACCCATGCATTGTGCCAGATAAGGAAGTCCTTGTAAAGCGATGCTTTAGGTGTTTCCAGTTGTAGAACGAACAGGTGCGCTCTTGTCGTCTGTCGTGACTGTCTGATATTCGTTGCTGGGGGTGGGATGAGGCGGGCCATATCGTCGAATCGTGGAAATATCTGTCATGAAAATATCTGTAAAACACTCGGCCACATATCTGCGGTGTTTCAGACTATCCATATCCCAGGTCAACGCGCAGCTCTCTTCTGAGCGCTTCGGTGAGGCACCCCAGATGTATGAGCAATATTCTAAGCATGGTCTTATTTGCGCATTGTAGAGCAAGACCAGCTGCTGTGGTGTATACAGTTTCTGTTACAAAATAGCGCACAAGGCTTCTGTGAAGCTGATTTTGCGATGTTAGCAACGTGGTTATGCCAGGACATATTTTTGTTGAACGAGACAGCCAGTATTCCCCGATTAACGAGGATAAAGGAATGTTTGATTCTGCCATAATGATGTCAGGGTCCGCCGTATTGGCTTTCTTGGTAAATGCGGCTGCTTGGGTTTTTGCAGCATTAAATTGGACCAAATTTCGGTCGGCCCAGGTTCGAACCTTTTCCAGATCTTGAATAATTGCTGTAATCTGCTCCTGTCTGCGGTGATATGTCTCAATAGCTGGTAAAGGCCTTTCCGATCTAAATTGAGAGACAAGGGTACTGCCATCTGCAAAACTGTAAATAGGATTATTGGTTTCGGTCAGCAGGTCATTAATATAGATGAGGAATAGAGTTGGTGAAAGTATTTTGCCCTGAGACCCGCATGCGTTAATGATAAATGTGTCTGAGATATGTCCATCAACTGCAACGTGCAGAGATCGCTTCTTTAGGAAACTGGGAAGCCAGCTGCAGAGAGAGCCTGGCAGTCCGAAGGGCGGCAGTTTGTTGAGCAATCCGTCATACCAAACTCTGTCGAATGCCTTCGAAATATTCAACGCGATCGCTTGAGATTCTTCGTAGTTCTCAATTGCCCTAATCCATATATGAGTGACATAGAACAATATGTCACCTGTCGACCTTCTTTATGAAAGCAGTCTTGTTTATTGCTAATTAATCTGTTGGTCTTAAGGTACTTGAGTAGTTGCTGATTGCCTACACGTTCCATGACTTTGGAGAATATTGGAAGCAAGGCAATTGGGCGATAGTTTGAGGGCGTGGTTTTCTTGACTTTTTTGGAACAGGTTGCACTCAAGCGACTTTCCAAGAAGATGGGTAAATGGATTGACAGAGAAAAAGGTCTGGAAAAAATGGGTGTTAGTTCGTTGGCGCAGTTCTTTTATACGATGGCAGGTATTCTGTCCTGTCCTAATGCCTTTCGCGTATCTAGTTCCTTGAGGATCTTACGAATATCAGAGTGATGAAACTTAACTTCTGCCATGGTAGTGTTGATGTTCGATATGGTGAGGAGGGCCTTGCCTTGAAGGACGTTTATGGTAGAGTGCGATGAAAACATTTTGGCGAGCATGTTTGCTTTTTCCTTGGCTGTAGCCGCCGTGATGTCGCGTTCGTCTGTCAAAGGTGGGAGAGACGTTTTTGTAAAGTTATTCCTTACTGCCTTTGCTACCGACCAAAAATTCCTGGAGCCACTGGGCATTGCAAAAGTTTATTCTTTGATTGTGTTTGTTCTTAGTTTCTCCATCACACGTTTGCATTCGTTTCGCGCTTTGGCAAAATAATTGCGATTTTCAGCGTTCTGATTTGGCTGCCAGTACTTACATCAGTAAACACAACTTTGCCTTTTTGCCTCTAATTGAAGCTGCTGCTGAACAACTCTCATTCAGGATATACCACTAAGTTTAACTTCGATGAGGAAACGTATTGAACCAGAAAATGGGGCTGAAAAAATCAGCTATGCATTCTCTCCTGACACTACTTTGAAACCTCATGCTCCTCCAAAACATCTAAAGCTTATCTTCTGTAGGTGTAAAAAGGTTGACGCGGCACGTATGACTGCAAAAAAACGTGGGTTGAAATGTTGTGTCGGTGCCTCGAAGTTAAAAATTCATGTGATAACATCCCTTAAGGATCTGGATGAAAATTATCCACAAGAAGTGGAACACGAATTGTTGAATGAGAGGATTAATAACGGTGATGAGAGTATTTTGGAGGAACTATGTGAACCTGATCATCCATCTTGTACAAAGACATGCTGGATAAAGCTATAAAGTTTAAACTCATTGATTTTATGATTTTATCACACTTCTCCAAATTTCACTGCCAGCTATACTTCAAAATAATAAAACTAGACTTCAACACCTTCAAAATAGATGTCTTAAATTCTCATATAATCCACATAGGTTCGATCAAATTTCTGCTAGTTTTCAATTACTAGTTCTAGTTTTGGTCAACAATATCAAAAGCTTATTCGGGAAGAGGATATTCATTTTACTAACAGTCGCTATAAAGTGGTGTTTACTAATTCCTAGCTAGCACACTACAGTTCCAGCAAAGCTTTACGTATAATGCTGTCAAAATTTATAATTAAACTCCTTCAGCATTTGAAATTAACCACCACCTTGAACATTTTACCGTAATTACATATACAGTTCATAATTGAATTAAATTCTAAAGATAAAACACTGTCATTCCACGATTAAAAGCTCCTATAAAGTTGCGTAATTTTTGAGATACAAGATATTAAAAATAAATTTATTTTTTATTTTCTAATTTATTTTTGTAGCAGTTTTCGAGACAATTAAATGAAACTTTCTACGAATAATATTATCAATATTACCTACGAATTTTGCTTATCCGAAGTACGGAGCTTCCTACAAGACTTTTTCCAGACCTGACGAATTTTACATTTTATTTTTTTTTCTGCGGCGCCAATTGAATGTTTAAGAAAGATATAAAAAATTTCACATATTTTCAAATTCTATAAATATTTTCTCTCATTCTAAACTATTTAACAGTTACGTTATTTTAATTATGGGTGCGTGAAATATCTGAACTATTTCTTGCGTTTGTTATTTTAACAGATGTTTATACTCGATAAGTTTTTTGAGTCGTATTAATTAGACGCAGAATTGTTTTCAAAAAATATATATCAATTTCACAGACGCCGAATTAATAGATACGCAATTTTGCTACGGTCTTACTGACGGAAACGCACTCAAGGCTATATTAAGAGCCATATACAAATCACATGATTTTTTTAAGTTCTGCAAACACACAAAAGGAACATCCTATGCCACTCAACGAGCAGTTCGTGTGCGGAGATGACGGTAGACGTTGGACATGAAGGGCCGTAGGTTGTAGTTTTCGGGAAATACGTTACTCGAAAGTTTATTCCAGAGCGAGACAGTCCTCCAGAAAAGGAATATCGTAACAGCGACGTCCTAGGTGAATCGTATGTTGATGAGTAGCTTGTGTCTGACGAGTATTTCTGTTTGGCATAACTCTGGCCGGAATCATAAGTGACAGCTCGTTCGAACACCTTCCGTAGTAGTATTGAGAGTAAAGAGATAGATCTGCCACTTTTCTTCGATGTTCAAGGCTATCAAGGTTTTTAGTCAACTCTAGGTAATCCACAAGACGAACTGCTCTCCTCTATATCGAGTCCTATATCTTGAGCAAGTGTTTGGGTGCTGAGCTCCACGCGTGGGAACAGTATTTCAGAGATTTTTTTAACTGCACCTTACAGAGAAGTAAGTGTTGATGAGGTGCATACAACTTTCTAGCTCTATAGATTGTTCCTAGCTTTTGTGCTGCTGCCTTGGTGATTTCTGTCACGTGATTACGCAAAGACATGTTTTTTCTACATTGACGCCTTATGAATGAGGCCAGAGTCAGTGTTTGTCCTGTCATTGTTAAAGTGCTACAGTGTTTGTTTTGTTTTGAGACGGCTGCTTGAATCTTTCCTGCGTTAAACTGGACATTGTTTTCCTCACGCCAATCCACGATGACGTTCATATCATCATTCATGGCAGCAATTTGATTTTCTCTCTTGCGTTGGGAACGAGCAGCGGTCATTGGAGTATGCGACATGAATGATGATACAAGAGTGCTGTCGTCTACAAATAGAATTGTTTGTCTTGTCTAAGAGATCGTTGATATAGAGCAGAAAGGGTGTGGAAGATAATATACACCCCTTGATGAAATCAGGCATTGATTTTAAATTCCTCCGAGAGATGTCCATCAATACCAACTCGGATGCTTCGATCCATTAAGAAATTGGAAAGTCAAGAGTGAAAAGATAGATCCACCAATTTTCTTCAATGTTCAAGGCTATCAATGCTATGAACTGCAATGCTCGATGATTTTCTAATAGGTTCATACTTTTTACCACGATCGACTATCCTATTCCTGATTTATAGAAGAAGATCTATACCAACTACAGTGAAGCTGTCCTTTCAGTAGCCAGTTCTATGTGTCTTCTTTGTGGATATGTTCGTTGTTAATAATGTACGGTTGTTTTCCATGTAATGTATTTCGTGATCATTGCTATATTTTATCATGTGGTATTTGCATCCGTTTTGGTTGTGTCTTGTATTGTGAGTTACATGAACTAAATGGTTATAAAATATTTTTTAGTTCTATCCTACCTTTACCATATACGGTCAAACATCGAACAACAGGACAAGAATATCTATAGAAACTGAATTGGTCAAAAAGAAATGTGTTAATGTTTCTTGAATAAAACGGGTAACTGTAACGTTGTTCGTTTTTTCCAGGTCTTTTATAGCTATGAGGTAAGCCATTTCAGGTTCCTGTTCTGTGAGTTTTCCGATCATTGTAACGTCCACACGAATCCGTTGTTTCGTCGATGACAATATACATATAACTACCTCCATTTTCGTTCCTTATTCCATCTAGTATGGTACCAAACACCTTTCCAACGACGTTTTTTCTTAATGTTGATAGCAGCCAAAAACATTATACACAGATCCTCGTTAAATACTGACGGGCTATGGCTTTCGTTTATAAAAGCTTCAAAAGACTGCTCTTCAACATTGACTGAATAGGATTGGACATCATATTGTTAACCTTAGCAATGTCAGACTTCGTTAATGTATTGGTCCATTTATAATCTCTTTGGGCAGGAGACAACTTCTGAACAAGACTTGCAAAACAAGATCTGGATAAGGCTTAATCCACGAAGTTCATCGTATTTTCGACATAATCACTACTTTCGTTTTCAATTTCACTTTGAATTGGGCGTACAATACTAACTGCGGCTACGACAAACGACAACCTCAACAAAACTAGTAAACTGGAACAAATGTAAACAAACAAATAATTTATAGAAGGTATAAGGTGTAGGTAAAGAAATTCTAGTTAAAACTTCTGGGAAAAAACGTTCCCAGTAGCAGAATAGTTGATTACTTTATGCACTTTATTACATATTACCTATTTATTGCCATCTTAGGAAAATCCCAGTATAAATTGAGCTCAGGTGTTCAGGCGCGGCAACATTTAGGCGGCGCGGCGAGGCGGCGGCGGGCGATAAAACGAAAGAAAATGATACAGAAATCCCAAAATATGCTTGTATATGTAATAGTTCCTAATGCATTTCTCCTTCAAAAACACAAAAATATGCAGAAAATCCATAAAATTCGGCTTTTACTGATAAGACAGTTATGTCTACTTTTCAGTTGTAGCGCTTCCAATCTATATAGTCCTAATGACGTCTTATTATTATTAGGCAAATTGTTCAAGACAATTTTTATTTATTAGGCAAATTGTTCAAGACAATTTTTACTAAAATGCAAAAAACGCCTTTTTCAGATGATTTTGTTTACAAAAATTATTGTCATCAGAAACAAACATTTATCTCGGAATCACAGGATCGATTTATGGTTTATAGTTCATATTTTTTTGTTGAATTGTTTAGTTGTCTTTACGTTCGCTTTGCTTGAATTTGATTCGTTTTTATTAGTTTTAATTGATAATTAAAATAGAGCTGTAACTAATTGTGTGGAATATTAATTAATTAATTATGTATGGCGTTGGGCGCCACTTTGTAACTAATAGTGCGCCACTTTGTTATGAATTGTTTTTTTTTTTCTAGTTCAGTCACCAATTTGTGAGGATAGTTAATTTATTTAATTTAATTAAGCATGAAAATAGGGCGTGGATTAGACTATTTCTCTTGTCAACTATACTATTTTTAATTGTGGGCACCAGGCTCTTAGAGACAATGCAACAGAAAATATAGAATATTTTGATATCAATAATTATGAATTTATGAAGATAAGAATAATTCGTGTCTTATAGAGCCCAGTTCTGCAATAAATCAAAGAAAGTGCTTTAAAAAACAATCTATATTAATTTAGCAACTAATTTACAAATATAAATGATGAGGTTTAAAAAAAAGTTGTTGAAGTTCATATACTCGGATGTAAATATAACTTAAAATATAATTTATGAAGTTTAAGCTTTGACTAAATTGACTAGCAATGTGAACAATAAAACAAATTTAATTATTACAGTTAGTTGGTCTTTCCAAAAAAAACTCCCTTAGACGTTCCAATACTTAACTCGTTCAGTTATCTGCAACCATGTGATCGGTTGGGACCTCCACTGGAAACCTCTTCCGCCTGTACTTAAGCTCACATAGGCGTATCCAGGGCTTACCGGTAATCCCAGTGATAATTCCCACCTGGTTGTGTGAGTTGATATCTTGGAGAAGTTGTTACATAAAAAAAAGAAATGGACAAGTTTTAGACCAACTTATACTGCTAATTAATTAATTATTTAGGAAAGTATCCTGTGGACCTCAGTTCGACATAGGAGGTATTAACCGACAACTTGAAAATGTACTGGTTACAACAGATATAATCAGAACCTAAATTACAATTTTAAGTTCAGCAAAAATTATAAATAACTATGGTTAAATAACACTATAAATAATTACTGTTACTCAAGATATTTCTTTTCTTTCCTTTAAGATATGATATTCCAAAGAAATTATAGTTGAAATTTAAAATTCAAAAGAAAATTATGAAACTAGTCCAAACAGTGGCTCTCGGCAACTTCAAATAGAAGATAACTGGATTTATATGATAAATAAGAAAATCGAGGTATAACCTCTCTATAAATTAGTCTGATTATAACTCAAAATAAGTAATTTCTATTACTTTTTTTTATATGGCCCTTGGCGCATAAACGATAATTGAAAAACTAGAAAAATCGAGGTACAAGCTCTCTTTAAATCGAGTCTTATGACTACAAATTAGTAATTTCTATTACTTAAACTAGATATATGGCCCTTGGCACATAAACGATAATTGGACGTAAATTACGTCTCCATTAACTAAAGATAAAAATAAGATAATCACTACCTCGCCTTGAGATAGGAACTTAGATAAAAGATAAAGATATAAACCAAATTTACACACGTGTACATACTTAAACCTCTCATATATGTAAATTAATGTCGGTACATCATTGCTAAAACGTGACACGGTAAGTGCTAATATTTATAGTTTGATGTTACAAATAAACTGAAATATTAATGAAAAAAGCCTGAAAATAAAAAATATTAAACTAGCAATATTATGAGAGAAAATTCGAAGGAATTCTACAGAAAATTCAATTTAATGCCTTAACAGGAAGAGATAAAATCCGCTCTAAGAATCTGCCCAATAATACAGTCCAATCTAAATGAAAATACGTAAAATAATATGTGTGACCGTTAAACGATGAAATAATTTCGTTCTCTATAAATCTGGATTAAACCATTATCAAATTACACGAATTTGACTAATAAGATACGCAATTATCCACCAAAAAAATCGGTATTCAAACCTAAAGGTCACCACAAAAAATTAAGATTGTTGAAATCGTCAATCACTCGAAAGTGTAATATAAAAATGCTAAATTCTCGCTTTAGCCAAATATAACTAACTGAATTGGACACAATTATTACTTATGTATTTAAAACATGAAAATATTATTGAAAAATATGCAGGATGAATAAAATATTTTGAGATCAGAAAATTAATAACACTTACCGTGTCAAACGTTCTCACAAAGATGAAACGACCTTCCTTTCAATATTTTGTACGTTCTACCTATACTGATTTTCAATGCTCTGATTGGGCAATTTCAATCACATGACAACCGTTGTAGGAAACCCGGCGTCAAACTAACGAAACACTCAGCATACGCTAAATGTAGCAATCTATTGTAGATTACATGCTTAAATTACAGGTATTGAACAACGTACTACGCCCTTCAATTACCAACTATACGAGATAAGCTCATTTCCGAACAGATGGCATTCACTCAATAAAGAAATCTGCAATGACACAAGTCCGTAAATTATGGATATAAATCTGCGTACCTGTTCTTCTTTAAATAGTTAATTGTGCGAAATATATCCATTCACCGATAGGTGTCACTGCCGATTAATATAGCGATCATCGAAAACCATTGATAAATAGATAGAATTTAGTGAAGCGGAATAGACTGATATTTGTTAACTTATATTCCGTTACAGAGCCTAACATTTATAAATTAACGCTCGATGGTGGTCTACCACAACCCTAAACACGGACCTAAACGTGCGTCTTAAACCAAAAAGAACAAGCTTGAGCTTACCCTGCCAGAATTGATCCATATAAATTAATAAACAGGCGAGATAGAAAACTATTACTTTTACTATGGTTGTAGTGTCGTCCACTACAACCATAGCACGACGAATTAAAAATCACTGTGTTTGTAAAAAATTGCCTCTATAGCATATGCCACTTAAACCTGACGAAAAAAAAATACTTCGCATGCCAAGCAAGCGCAAATTTAATTTATCGCTCAATGCAACCTTGTTAAAAGATAGGGCAAAATACATTAATATCCCAAATTCATCTCAGATAAAACTACTCCAAAAGTTTGTCAATTACTAGACTATAGCGGATCTACAAAACATAATTGTAGATTGTTACCTTAACCCTTTCTGATAGCACGCTATGCTTCAGACTTAGTTAAAAAGGCATTTATAATTAATATATATGTCAGGCATGATACCGATAATTTATAGTCATGTAGATTTAAGCATTCCCTCTGGATATAAGGCTATAAGGCATATTAAATATATCAAATAAATTTTGTTTATCTGCCTCTTAACATGACAAGGTCAATATTTTTGTTGTATAAGTAGTTACATTATGTAGGTATAATATACATAAAGCAAATATTTACAAAAGTATTTCCTTCTCTGTTTGTTTCTACCGTTAACTTTATTACACCTAAAATTTGCATACGAAAGTCCTTCTATTATATTATTGTTTAATTTGCGTTTGCATTTGAAATTAATTGACCTTCGTTTTACTTAGCTTTTTTCAGTTGCGTAATGATTTTATTTCAACACCTAAAGGAGTTTTTAAATTTTTAAACGTTTGGTTGCACTGATATTAACTAACTAAATTGTTAATGTCAATGCCACCTTAACGAAAGTTGTGACACGGCTTTGAATAAATCTTAAGTAGTAACGGCGATCGCAAGATGGCCACGCAAAAGAATTTTTTGTTAAATACGCGTTTTAAAACACATTTAGCGCACTCGCATGTTAGGAAACTCCCAGCAAGTGAGTCGTTTCCTAATTTTGTGCTCGTGCGTAAAAAAATATTATTCTTTAAAACTAGTTACACTATTGCCTGCCGATAATCCCGCTTGAAACTAAGCACTTGGACCGTGTTCTTCCCCCATGTATGGAGTGGACCTCTCACTTTATACCAGACAAGTAGCGTGACTTAGATCTGGTTGTGCTGGATGTTGTCACACCGCTGGATGCCAAAGGGGTTATGTAGCTTTTAGGTAGCATAGATCTACGCCAGCGCCGCGCGCCGCGCTGGTGGAAGAGATGATACAGCTCAGTAAAACAATAACAATAGCATGTCTACTGACAACTTAATAGTCCGAGAGGCGACCGTCATAATAGTGTGGTGTCTGAACTGTCATGATTTTGCATGATAAAAAATATTGTTTAGTTGGGCCGAATAAGAAACCGTTGGTCGGCCGAGGCTGGCCTTGACCAGTAATTAATTATACAGGGTCTTTCAAAAAGTTCGCATCATATGTTAAACTTTCTTATTATTGATTTCACAGAAAATTCTATTCTTGACAAAAGTTGATGCTTAAAAAAAACTAGTTTTGACGTTGCTAATTTAAGGATAAGTTATACAGGGTACTTAAAAAATACAAAAATTAAGGTTAAAAAAACTAAAATTTTGGAATATCGGAAAGCTTTCTACACAAAAAATAAAGCTTTTATTAAGATAAAAATAAAAGTCAAGTACTATTTTTTCCAAAAGTGCATTGTTGCTGAAAAAAATAAGAACAAAATTAAGAAAAAGAGAGTTTTTTTCAATAATTGTTATGATTTTTCTCAGCAACAGTGCACTTTTGGAAAAAATTATATTTGACTTTTATTTTTATCTTAATAAGAGGTTTATTTCTCCTGTAGAAGGTTTTCCGATATTCCAACATTTTTGTTCTTTTTTAAATCAAATTTTTGTATTTTTTAAGTACCCTGTATAACAGATCTTTCATTTAGCAATGTCAAAGTGAGTTTTTTTCCAAGCACCAACTTTTATCAAGAATAAAGTTTACTGAGAAATCAATAATAAAAAAGTTTCCCGTATGATGCGAACTTTTTGAAAGACACTATACAAGGTGATTCACGGTCGATGGTTGGTTAGACGTTTCTGGAGAAACACTCAACGGATCATTCTGACGATTTGGTCGTTTACATAAACGAATATGCTCTACCTTGCTAAAATATTTTCGACAGTGCAGTGTTGCCGCTTCTACTAAAAAGTCGTTGCAACTCTCAAATTTTAAATGAAACACCCTATATATTATTGCATATTTGGATTTTGCGGAGAATTCTAGACATACTTCATAAATAATGTCCTATACCTATCT
>MU186580.1:0-37858 GCA_016904865.1 Pissodes strobi | reverse complement strand
AAGAAAACGAGAATAATTGTGGCACTATAATCAACTAACTTAACCTATCAAGAAAACACAATCTAAAAATGTAAGGAACAATATATTTGCTACTAAGTTCTTTCTTTTTTTTGAAAACACAGCAACAATCTATCTGGAGAAAAAGGTTAAATTAAAATGTGGTTAAGTAAAGACAAAAGAATGTTAAATGACTGTTAAAGTAATTGAAAAATATACAGAGTACAATATGAATATTGTACAGATACCAATTTAGTTGGAAATACTCGGTTCTATATGCCTTACCACTAAATGCACTAAATACAAAGTGATCACTTGACGTTACCTAACCTAATTACAACTAGGTAAGCGTGCGCTACAGCTGCACTAATTTCCAGTGCCGCAATGATAATATGCCGCAATGAGCGGACACAATAATTAGATCAAAAAAAGGAACTTGAGAAGTTAATAAAAGCACCAGATTAGATTAAAACTATGGAAAGTATGACGGTCGCTTGATTCATATGATAAAGAGATAAAATTCAGAGCGGCTCTATCACTCGACTAATGAATGAAAAGAATGAAATCATCCAGCCAGCGCTTGACTTTTATTAAAATGAGAAAACAATTCAAATCAGTCAGATTAACTGGTCCGATAAACCAGTGAGTAAATGTACATTAAATTAATCAAAATCAATGAGCTACCTCAGAACTCGGCATTCAATGTTTGATTTATATTAATAGAAGAAAACGAAGAGTGATTATACTACTTGGATAAACCTAAGAAACAATAAGTCACAAAACTTATACCCAGATCCCGTTGTCGAACTCTGGTGGAAGTGCCGGCACTTATAGATATCAAGGAACGGCTCTCGATGGCCTCTAGCGAGGGAACCACCAGGCTGTAGCCCTTCGATGAGAGTTCTGACCCTCCGCAAAACGTGGTGGCCATTTAAGGAGACTTCTGGCCCTCCAGAAGAAGTTGAGGCCCTTCACTGACGCTTCTGGCCTTCCAGAAAAAAAAGTTGTGGTCCTTCAGCTTCTGACCCTCCAGGGAAAGTTGTGGCCCTGCTTCTGGCCCTCCAGAAAAACCCTGAAATAATCCAGTACGCATTAAATGAAGCCCCCTTCCTTTAAGGCAAATCACAGACCCCCTCCCTCTTTTTAGTATAAATACATCGTCTTTATAAGGCAAATTTCCCCAGACAAAAAAAAAACCATGGACTTACAATGCACATCAGCAAATAAAAGAGATACTACGGTTCGGACAGCTTGAATATACAATGAAAGGTATGAATCAATCCTAAAAGAATATATAAATCCCAAATTAAAGTTACATTAAAATAAAAATTCGGTTAGACAAAATGGAGTAGATAAGATAACCTATGGGGAAAACAAATGGCGTTATGTGCACAAAAAAAGGTAACACAGATAAGCAATCAATTTCATTATTTATGCAAAACGGTAGCGATATTTACCTCAAACTTGGACGTGAGGGTTGACTTCGAGAGATTCGACGGTCTCGGTCTTATGGGACGAACGTGCCAGCCGCTATAAATAATGGAACCAAAAAAAAATAGCATCATGGCGGTCACGCGCTTCATAGGCCATAGAAAAAGAAATCCAGAGAAAATGCTTACCTAGTACAGCATGTAGAGCCCGAAAAATCGGTCGTGTTAAAACACAAGCAGAAACAACACAATAGATCCCCTATCAAAAAAGGTTGTATTATAGCACATTACTAAAACGTGAAGTTTCCAACCGAACTCGCAAACGTTCCTCTTACGTTCGGATCAAAATAGTGAAAGGCCGTCCACTTCTTTCGTCAATTGGCATTCGAGATTCGATGCTGCGTCACAAGTAGTGAGGGGCGGAAACATGCCGAGTGATTCGATCCAAGGAATAATTCGAAGATATTATGCGACCGAGCTCTCGCTTGTCATGATGGCAACATGATGGCGGAGGCCACAACTAATGCATTGAAAACAAGGGATTCACGAAATAATAGAGAATATTCCCTAAGAAAACGATAACCCTTTAGCAATTCGAATCGACAGCTGGCATTCACAACAAACGGTACATTCCTATTACTCCGTCGCGAAGGCACAAAAACCCCTACTAACGTACGGATCGAGTCAAGTGTAGCATTTTTTGCAGGCTTCACGAACAACAGTCTGAAAAATATAAATCGATTCGCTGGCTGTTCATGATAAATAAGATGCGAATCAAACCAATTAAGTTATCCTAATAATATGTACATCGTTTATCAACTAACATAAATAGTCACAACGGATTCTAAAAGCTAATACAAATATATAGCTAATCTATACCTAAAATATAGTTAATTCATATTAGGAAAGTAGCATTTTCAAGCAAATCAAATTAATAAATTTAGAATTAATAACCCGACGCGATGGCATTTTCAACCCAATTGTTGGCAAGGCCAATTAATAAATTTAGAACTAATGAACCGATGCGTGCAAAATACGGTATCCTTTTCCCTTGGTACGGCATATAAATAAACTTTGAAAAATTGGCAAAATCGAACTTTTACAAAGATTGGGAATTGAGCAAAAAATAATGCTGTTGCAACTAAAATTGAACTTAGTATGTTAACCATACTATCTAGCGCTATCGTAACAGATACCAAAGTAAGTCTTAGCTTGAATCGATAATTTTATGAAGAAGTTTTCTTTTGTAACAAAATTGTCACAATTTTAGTTACTACGGCTTACTATTGATTGAAATCACTATTATTTTACGCTGCATAATTTAGTGAGGAATGATTTTCATTCGAATTAATAAATATTAAAAGTATGCTTAGCAACCAAAAAAAGAGATTCACAGTTCCGCAGTACTTTTTTATTATGCTTTGTATTTCATCTAATCATTTCTTTTTTTTAATGTGTTAACATCTTACGCGGCGGTATGAAGGTAAATCTCGGCAAATGGGACGGAAATGATCAAGCGGACGGGGACGGAAATGTGTAAACAACTGTGACATCATAACCATGCGTAGTGATTTTACGAAGGCCGCTCAAATATATGTGCGTGTCGATATAGGATATGTTTACACATCAGTGTCTCGAGTACTAGCAGACTCACTCATTTTTTTTTGCTTTTTATATTAATTTAAAGGCTAAAATTCGTATTCGTTAAGCTAATTATTATTAATATTGGTAATGTGACAATATTTCATCACATAAGGCTGAAATGCAGCAAGTTTGAAAAAAGACATGCTTGGAGAATGCATAGGCGAATACACTGATTTTGTCGCGGGATTAATTGGCAAATATACTGCCAGGTATATTTTCTCGAATTGTCGGCAGTATCGTCTAATGACGGCATTTTACTGATTGAATTATGTAACACGCTTTGTAATTGCTTAATAAACGGTCTATATGCCAGGTTCACTCAGCGATTTTAATTTTATTTAAAGTCGTGGGTCGAAGAGTTGCCAGTTAGGCAAAGGCGCCACAACATATTAACTAGGAATATGTCAATGATTTTTGCACCCATTAACGCCCAGTGATACCGTACTATATCGAAAAACCAGATGTTGCTATTCAAGCATTCTAAAAGAATTAGGTGGGGGCCAATTTGATTCTTGGTTTGGCTGAATCATAGACCATCAGTCGAACGACATTGATCGTGGGGGAATTTGTAAACGCGTGTAATTATTTAGAAATATTCTAACCTCAAAAAACCATGGGCAATCGTTTTACGTAAGTAAATTCATTTTATTGACTTAACTTTTCTTTTAGTATAAGCAGTACAATATATTAAATTTGAGGACGTTATGTATTTTACCCAATTTTTAAAAGTAACACCCTATTCAAGGGTGTCTCTGATACCAAATGCTTTCACTGGGCGTTTAAACTACTATAATATGCGGCCTTATTTCAGAAAAGGACTAACTTTGTCCGAAGCTTTGGATATGGTTTATGCCGACGCAGATATTGCTAATCAATAGACGAAATATTGATTGAGTCCCTTGAGACTAATATTGAGACCGACGAAGACTCTGCAGATGAGGACGAAGGAGGTATCGTTCATAATCTAACGGATCGACAGCTACGGGCACCTGTTGAAATCAAACTGACAGACAACACTCGAATAAATGACAATAGTGTCGACGGCACCTGACGAACATCCACCTTCAACTGCTGAGGTTATTCACGAAAAATCTTTTAGTCAAACCTTACTACATTTGGATCAATGATAGTCTTGGTAAAGATTGGACTGCTGTTGGGTCGATGGTGATTTAGGAAATGGACCGCACATTTTTCCAGTATGAGAACTTATCATGTACCGATATATTTGAGATGTTTGTTGATAATGAGATTATTAAATATCTGATAGAAGAGACCCAAAAGTATGCAATGCAATTTAAACCAGCCGGATCCAAAAATTTCAACAGCCGCAAAAACGATAAGTTTATTAAACAAAAACGAGAAGTAACGATAACAGTTACGATACAAGAGAGCAAACGACCTACAGTAGCTTAACAGTAAATTCCTTAATCAAAACAATAAATAACGGTAATACGTACGATATAAGATAGCAAATGACCTACAGTCGTTTAACAATAAAATCATTGAACAAAACTCTCAGCAACGGTAAGAGGTACGATATCAGAAAATAGACGACACAGTCGTTTATCGGTATATTCCGTAAACAAAACGATAGATAACGATAATAGGTATGATATAAGAAAATACACGACCTATATTCGTTTAACGATAAGTTCAAACATAAAATTAAAAAAAAAGGTACAGTCTACTTATGTCTTGCAGACGTGGAATCCACCGGCGCGGCGTGTTTCTGCGAAGCTACTTTCCCACCATGTGGTCGTATCACCTTGACAAAAGGCCTCTATCTGGCTAAATGGAACCGGGAACTCTCTAGGTCGTCTTAGACAAGGCCGCTGGCGGACATTCAGCACCAAGGGAGGAAATTCTGTCCCACGGTTGGACGTTCAGTCTAACAGAAGGTCCCTAGTTAAATTATAAATAATATTAACCCTCAATGTAGTCACACTAACTTGTAACAAACCTTTTCTTATAGGAAGGGTAACCACACTATTTGTTAAACATCTTTATCGGAAAATACTGCCGATAATTTCAGAAAATACACCTGGCACTGTATTTGCCAATTAATCTCACGCTTGAAGCGTACAGGAGGGAAGAGGGAAGGCCAAGGAGCCCGTCAATTCCAAAAAAGAATACCTTCGACATCCGTCAAGAGGGCGCTCCAAACGTCAGGACTTCGAGCGACTCGGAACAGCATTCCTTGATACTGGTGGATTGATTGTACTCGAAAGTAAGGTAGCGAGAGTATCGACAACACAAATCGACCAGTAAAAGGAAGAAATCGCACTACTGGATCTTGTAATATTCGCAACACTACAGTGTCGGCAGACAAAAAAAATAAAATCATGAAAAACTAGCACACGGTCATATAAAATTAGACGAACCAGAACTTTGTAATGAGGAAATGAGGCTAAACTTCTGGATCTCAGGTAGATCTGGAAAAAGAAACGATTAATCCGAGATTTTCACACCGTCGATTTGCCTAGTTAATAATAATAAAAATTATAGAGTCCATTCTATATAACCTAAATAAACCAGAATTGCACACATATGTAGCTATTATATAGGACAAGCTACGAAAACGAATTATATGTAAAAAGCATAAAAACGTAATACAGCTTTATATATTTTCATGCAACTCTTGTGCTTATTAAACTTAAAACTGTGTTGATTATATACCCATTTTTAGTTCAAAGTCTCACATAAATAAACGACAGAATGCTGCTTTGAGCAATACCGTCCCCTATGTCTTCACACTATGTAAACATGCACAGCACACAGTATTATCAGATAACATGATATTCACAAGATTAAAAGATGCTTACAGCTCACTAGACTATCGTGAGCTAAAGGGTTTATTCTTGCCTTGCCTAAAGCGTATTTCATAATTTGTTAGTGCTTTAAGCTCAGATTACTTATTTAGAATATATGTTTTCTCTTTTGCTTTTATTTTTCTTGCAACTTCTTTCGTAATTATATTTTATCTTGAAAAGGTATGGCATAATAAAGTAGACTTAAAGATTTGAACGTGATATGAAGGGTCGTTTACTTAAATAGGCAAAGCATTAGAAGGTTTAATGCATTTATGTCTATTTTGTTGATTATATCCCTTATTATTAGAGCCATAAAATTGCTGGTTTCGCGACCAACTACTTTTTGGAAATATGAAAGATGCTGTTATGGCATGATTCTTGTGGTTTTTGAGATGCAAACTGAATATTCAATAAAATATATTTTCTGGAACACTTTATATCGCAGTTATCCTATAATTTATCAGAAAGTGGAAAACTGACACTTTCAGGGTTTTTACTTCAGAAAAATATACATATATTCTTACAAAAGCAGGCATTAAATAAAAATGTTCAAACATGCGCTTCAGTAGCTGTGATAAAATCTTATTTTTGAATTTTATTTTAATTTAAGTAGGCATTGATCTATTGAATTTAATCTTAATATTATTTATTATTTTTGTGTTAATTTATTGCGTGCAATTAATTTGGTTGATATGAAAAAATGGCAGAAAATTACATTTTTGAAAACTGTTTGAAATTGTTTTTGCTAGTTTGCATTGTGATATAAGCAGATCTTCAAAAATAAACCCTCACCGAAGATGGATATGGGCTAGTCTTCATGAAACAAAATAAAATAGATTAATTTATAATAGTAATTAGAAAAAGAGAGAATATAACAGGGCAGTTAGGAGAACCGTCAAAGTAAACCTTAGAAATGAAAGAATAAAGATGACACGTAATACAAAAGCAGTAAAATGGAGCACCCTGTAACATTCCGATTTGGCCAGTGTCCAAATCTTTTTAATTTCATTTTATACGCTGCATTTAGCAAAAAAAAGGTGTATTTGGCGGTATGGATTATTGAAAAAAGGTCAATACTCATCGGTTAATTAATTCTAAATTTATTGAGTCGATTTGCTGTCAATAAGCTTATGTCGCATTTATTAATGTAAATTAATTTTATTCTAAATATAGGTTAACGATATATTTGTATTAGCTTTTATAACACTGTTGTGGCCTTGGGTAACTATTTTGATCATTCCTTTCTTTTATGTAGCCCTCAGGCACTTTGTGACTATATTTATTTTAGTTGATAAGCAAACTACAGTTCGTTTTGGTTTGATTTAGTCTCTAAAATTGGATATTAGGTTACTAGGATAGCTTTGCTTGATTTATATTACATTACCGTAGAACGGCCAGCGAACCGATTTATATTTTTAAGAATTTTGTTAGTAAAACCCGCTTTTACGTTTCATTAGATTAGTAAAATTCATATTTTATTTTCGGTTTCATAACTTATTGGAGACCCCTGATATTTGGTTCGATGTATTTATATTCATTTCTTCACGCGGCAGGCTGCAGTTTTTGTAATATTCGGTTGTTGTTTCCGAGTAATAGGAATGTGTGTATAATTGCAGCTGTCGATTTAACTTTTTAAAAGTTTATCGTTTTGTTGGGGAATATTCTCTAGGATTTCATGAATCATTTTAATTTCAGCTCATTAATTGTGGCTCCCGCGGTCGTTTTACCATCCTAATAAACGAGAACTAAGTCGTTTATTATCTTAAAATTATTCCTCGTATCGAATCACTTGGCATGTTTCAGCCCATTACTACTTCTTGATCTGACGTAGTTCTTTAATCTCGTGGAAGTAGAAAGGCAAATTGACGGAAACGAAAAGAGATGCCTTCTAGTTAGACCCTTCGGCGAGAAAAGAAGCTTTCTGTTTGAGTGCAGTCATAGAGACTCCACACTTAGTTTTGTGATTTAATACGACCTTTTATTTGGTGATATATTGTGGTTTCTCTTTGTGTTTTGACACAACCGATTTATCAGGATTTAACAACAGCACTAGGTAAGCGTTTTCTCTGGAATTATTTTTTTTCTCTATTGCTTGTGAAGCACACGAACGACGCCATGACGCTAATGGTCTCTCCCCTTATTTCTAGAGGCTTTCCAGGATCGTCGTATAAGACCGAGACCGTCGACTTTCTAGCACCCCTCACACACTAACGAGGTAATTATTGCTATAGTTTTTTTGTCTGAATTAACGATTTAATTGCCTTATCTGTGTTAAACTTTTTTTTGTACATTTGCATTCCATGGGTTATCTTATCTACTCCATTTTATCAAATATGAATTTTTATTTTAATGTAACTTTATGTTTGATCATATGGGAAAGTTTATATTTTCTTTTAGGGGTCATTCATACCTATCTTTTTTATATTCAAGTTGTCTGTACCTTAGTATTTCTTTTATTTGCTGATGGTCATTGAAAGTCCATGGATATTTTTTTAGGGGAATTTGTTTTATAAAGAAAATATATTTATGCAAGGGGGGCTATAGTTTTTTTTATTAAAGTAAGGGGGCTTTGTCTATGCGTACTGGGTTATTTCAGGGTTCAAATACCGGGCTATCAGTTTTACTACCAGGCTACTACTTCAAATACCGATCTACAAATTTTAATACCAGGTTACCACTTTTACTACCAGGCTACTACTTCAATTAGCGGGCCACAGTCCAATTACAAGGCCACGACTTCAATTAACGGGCCATTACTTCTAATACCAGGCTACCCTAGAGCCAATTGTATTGCCGAGTCCTCTGCGGGTTCTACCCTCTGGGCCAGTGCCATAGTAGTACCAACAGGTGCCTGGCGTCTCCACCAGAGTTTGACGGATCTAGAGGGTATCGTACAGAAGCATATATCTGTATTATTATTTCCTTTTTTTGTGATTTGTCATAATTAATTTTGCACTATAGATTGTGCCTCAAAAGAGCTAAGTTTCATTAAATCATTTATTTTTCTGGACGATTAATAATAGTTTCCAATATTTCAATATAAATCAAGCATTGACAGCCAAGTTTTCAATAGTTTTAATCTAATTTTATTATTTTTATTAATTTATAGTCATTTGATTTAATTATTGTGGCCGTTCATCGCTACATATTATTATTGCTATATTTATAATTGGTGCAGCTACTAGCGCACGCATACATATATGTAATTAGCTTAGTTAACATCAAAGTGTTCACTTCGGTTTGTAGTATTTAGCGCATTTAGTTGTAAGACATACAGTACCGAGTGTTAACAGCAGAAGTGGTCTCCATACAATCACCATATTGGACCAATTATTAGTTGAAGTTAATAGTCATTTGACATTCTTTTGTCTTTAACTTGCCATTTTTACCATAGTATTGTTGCTGTGTTTTCAAGAAAAAAACTTTAGTAGCAAATAGATTATTCCTTAAATTATAGATTGTGTTTTCTTGTTAAGTTGAGACTGAGTACCTTTTAATTTATAAAGCAGGCCTAGCCACCCTACACAACACTCGCGGAGCTTTTTCAGTTTAGTTGGAAAGCACTGGTGGCGCTCTAACGACCCCACTACCGGGATCGGGCATTTGCATTTCGACTCTCCGGGGCTAGGTTTCCGTTTAATTAAAAATCTTTACTTTTAACTTCAAGAAGAAAAACGTGTTGCAACCCTAACAAATAAAAATTAATGCGAGAATTTTCTGAATTTATGATACCGGAGACTTGAACAATGCAAGTACAGGAACAATGCAAACATTACATAAGTACCACTGCAACAGATCTAGTAGCGAAGAAGGTACACTCAGTTAAAATACAATATAATTAATGCAGGAAAGAAAAGAACGACATAACGAAAGCGCAGAGCAGATGGAAAACCTAAATAAGGCACTTTCAAAAGGATTTGTAGACATTGAAAAGCATAAAGCAGAAATATAAAAGCAATGAGGAGAAATAACGAGCTTTTTAAGCAAAAGGAGTTGAGACCACAAACAGACACCAACTGCTAGAAACAAGGAAACAGTTTTACAGATAACGACATAATAGCAAAATGGAGGAATGGAGCATAAAGGTAACAACATAACACAAGTCGGGAAAAACAAAGCGATTAATGCAGGCATGCATGCGCTCCCAACTTTCCGAATATTACGATGAAAAAAAGTAAAAGCACATTTAGAAAGACTCTACAGGTAGCCAAAGATAACCCAGTCAAAAGAAGACCTGCAGAAAAAACTTGACTCCTCAGGTTACTAAAAAAACAAAATCAACTCACCTGACAAAAGCAGTAATAAATCCCATTAAGGAGCGAGTTCCAGGCACCAAACAAACAATTAACTAAAGGTAACATAAAGATACGCCTAAAACCCAAAAATTGGTGGGGTGGAAAATCCTTAAATGGTAAAATCAACCAATAACTTCCGACACCAAACACTGCTACCACAAATGGCTTACCGGTGTAGAGTGGCGCACATGAAACTTCTAGGAACCAACGTGGAAGACCGAGGGACTTCGTCTAAAATCCTCGCTTCAAGAATTTCAACTGGCCAATCGAGACACGACCTGCGTATTGCATCTATCTCCCAACAATTTTTCTATCCAGTCTCGAAACTAAAGCTGCATTTACATTCAATTTGAAGTCCAAGTCAAAGTGCAATTCGCAAATATGTCATTTACATTGAACGAATTTTTAGGTTACGTAATTATACGTATGGAATGTTTTATTTTGTGTGTTGTAAATTGCAAGATAATTACAAATCATTTTTAAGAACAATTCCTCGTTGAAATCGTTTTTTTCAATTACAGTACCTCAAAAAAAAATAATTTTCATCAAAGTGGGGCTTCAAAGTCAATTTTACATGCGTGCGAATTGTTTGATACAAATGTTAATTTATACTAACACAAATTTGAAATTTACCTAACCCATAGATAAATTAGGCCTAACCTGAACAAAGCAACGTTAAGATTATTAAGATAAACAGAAATAATCTAACCTACAAATTTATTTTCTGCTTGCGTTTGGCAAGCAGCTTAACAAAATTCAAAGTGCACTTCAAAGTCAACTTCGAATTTTGTCCAATGTAAATGCTACGTACTGTCACCATATGACAAGCAGGCAAATTTCAGCTTGAATTTGACTTCAAATTGAATGTAAATACAGCTTAATACTCCAGAATTTTGACACACCGAAGCCTATTTGAAATAACTACAAGAGCTAGCCGAAAGAAAATAACCATTCGACCCGGCATTTATCAAAAAGGACATGTTAGGTTTAATTTTAACTGCCGCCCTGTCAAATTCATCAAACAGCGACACGACGTTCTAGAATTACGCCGCGTTACTATCACTAAAAGAAAACTGCACGGAAGAAAACTAAGCCAATATCGATTTTAAATTAAAGAATAGGTGGGTGGAATAAACTTTCGATCACAACTTCAACCACCGTGCGGCAGAGGACATCACGCGAAACAGAATATCTCATTTGAGTCGACCATGCAAGACTGACACAATGGTAAACGCAAATTTTATATGAATCTCGACATTTCGGTGAATGAATAAACGAACTCGCAAATCTAGCCCGTTACAACTATCTCTATTTACTCTCAGTAAAATATAGTCAAGTATTCTTTCTTTTTAATTCGGTCATGCAAGTTCTATCGCATTAAATATTGGGACTGTTAACGAGAAGCCTTGGTAAACGATTATGGTTAGATTTATTATCTACAAAGACTTCTTCAATAGAGACATGACATGGTTGGAAATGGTTGCCTTTGTCTCCACCTTTCTGCTCTGGCAGCTCTGGCTCCGGGGTGTAAACAGCACAAGTGCTAATTTAGTGACCCTAGCGAAGCTGAAAAACCTAAAAGAAACTGGAAAACGGTTGACGTTTCGAGGAACAAATCTGCCAGAGCCGAAGAGGCTCTACTTTCCCAAAAATTGTAAATAGAGGTGGAGACAAAGGCAAATATTTGTAAGGTAAACATAAATCCTCCACAACAATATAGAAGATACCTACATGACAGGTTGCATTATCTACCACTAATACCACTGGTGACTTGTACGTAGTTTGGGCGTTTCCGAGACATTGACGTAAAATACATAAGCTTCTTCTTTCTTGAATGCTCCTCTTCTAATTTCGTGATAGATTATCTCTAACCCAAACTAATTACTTGGATCCTCAAGCCTCGACTGCCCGCAGGGATTGAATAACATCGACTACCTTTATTTGGTCCGCCCTTACTCCTGGATATGAATAAATTGAAGTTTGTCTCATTCATATTCTTTATAGGTACAATTTTGGCTTAGAAATAGTTTACGACCATATTCACTTCATTTTGCTTTGATATATTCACTCTTCGCTCGTTTGTGTTCCCTTCTTATGTCTTTCATTGTATACATTAGGCCATTTAAATGTTGACGTAAACATTTCAATTAGAAATTTTGCTCTCGTTTGTGCGAGAGCCATTCTTGGATTTATTTCGATATACCATTTCATCAAAGCGCAATGTTCATGGGTGATTTTAGATCACCTTCTTCTACCTTGTTTTTTCTCTACTTGATCTTGTGAATTTATCCAACGATATGCGGTTGACTTCTGCAATGCAGTGTACTAGCAAGTTGCCGTCAATCTCCATTATTATATATTATTATTTTTTAACATTTTTAGCATCTGCTTTCTTAATATAAGGCATTTTCAAAATATATTGTCTCACTTTTACCCAAACTCTATTTTTGGTTATTACCACAAAATTTAACAAATAACCTATTTTCTCATTTTGATATTGTGCAACACGTTTTTTTCTTATTAAAGTTTAAAAATTAAGGAAAGATTTTTTTTTTAATTAAAAAGGAACGTAGCCCCGGAGAGTTGTATTGCAAATGCCCGGCCCCTGTAGTGGGGTCATTTAAGCGCCACCCGTTCTAGCCAACTAAACGGAAAAAGCTCTGCTGGTGTCGGCTCATTAAATCAACCGGTACTTAATTTCAAACCAACAATAAAACGAGAATATAGGCTGGCTTATCAAATCAATAATTACTCAATTAACTTAACTTATCAACAAATCACAATCTAAAATTTAAGTAACAATATATTTGCTACTAACTTAATTTTTTTCGAAAATACAGCAACAATCTATCTTGAGTAAATGTTAAATGGAAATGCGGTTAGTTAAGACAAAAGAATGTCAAATGACTATTAAAGTAATTTATGAAATAAACAGAGCACAATATGGAGATTGTGCGGAGACCAATTCAGTTGTTAATACTCGGTTCTGTATGCCTTACAACTAAGTGCCCTAAATACTACTAACCGAAGTGATCACTTTAACGTTAACTAAGCTAATTACAACTAGGTATGCGTGCGCTAATAGCCGCACCGGTTTTAAATGTGCAATGATAACATGTAGCATTGATAATAATTAAATCAAATGACTCGATAGAGTCAATAAAAGAACAAAACTAGAATAAAACTATTGAAAGCGTGGCTGTCGATGCTTGATTCATATTGTAGATAAACTTCAGAGCGGTTATATTACTTGATAAATGAATGAAAAGAATAAAATTATTGAGCCAACCCTTGACTTATCTTAAAAGGAGAGAAAATTCAGAGCAAACAGATTAACTGGTCCGATAAACCAGTGAATAAATGAAAATAAAATTAATGGGCTATCTCGAGGCGGTAAATGTGATTTATATTAACAGAAGGAAAACTAGGAGCGATTATATTAAACAGATAAACAAACGAATTAATGGAAGATAAAGCTTCTGTACAATACCCCAAATCCGGTCGTCGAACTCTGGTGGAGGCGCCGGGCACTTATAGATACCTCAGGTACTGTAGCCGAGGTCTCGATAGCTCAGTGTCGAGATTGGCTGATAATTGCTGCTGGCAAAGCCTGCATCCAACCCACTAGAAAAAGGTAGTTATAGCCTGCAGGTAAAAGTAGTGGTCCTCCAGTAAAGGTTGTGGCCCTCCAATAAAAGTTGTGGCCCTCCAGAAAAAGTCGTGGCCCTCCAGAAAAACGCTCGTTAGTGTGTGTGAGGGCTAGTGAAATTCGTCGGTCTCGGTCTTATCTGACGAACGTGGAAAGCCTCCAGTACAGTATGTAGATCCCGAAAATCGGTCGTGTCAAAACACCAAGAGATTCCACAGTATATCCCCAATTAAATCACAAACTAAATGTGGAGTCTATACGACTGCACTAGCAAACCTTCTTCTCGCCTTAAAGAACTCTCGATTGGTCTCCGTCAATTTGCCTACGAGACTAAATGCTACCTCAAATCAGCAAGTAGTGATGTGCTGAAACATGTCTAGTGATTTCGATACAGGGAATAATTCTAAGATAATAAACGCCGCGGAAGCCACAAATCGTGAGCAAAATTACATTTTTCAAGAAATGCTAGGAAATACTCCTACAAAAATGATAAACCTTTAAAAATCTAAATCGAGAGCGACGATCACGGAAGGATAGTCCATTCCTATTATTCGAAACGAACCTTACAAAAACTACAGCCTGCCATATAAAGCGACAAATATATTTAAAAACAGAGGTCCCAAAAGGATCTAACTATCTTCAGAAATGGCGGCCGGCAATTGGTGTTCCGCAACCAAGGGGTTCCCAAAAGGTTATGGAATATTCACACCGTCAGTAAAATATGGATCAACGAATCTACTGCAGCGTATTTGTGGGTTTTATTAACAGAATTCTTAAAAATATAAAACGGTTTGCTGGCTGTTCCGCGATAATGTAATATAAATCAAGCCAAGCTATTCTAATAATAATGTGCATCGCTTATCAACTAAAATGAATAATAATAATAATAATAATAATAAGACGTTTATTAATCTCATAAAATAAACAAAGAATATACAGTTTACAAATTAACTACCCAGATACAATATATGAGACTAAAAGGCCATTGAATCAGCTTTCTAATGCAAAGTTAGAAGCTGTTGAGGCCTGTAATGAAGAAAAAAAAACCTAAATCTATTACTACTTTAACAAAACTAAAGAATCTCTATATAAACTTTACATTTTATATATAATATCTATATTATTAAACTTAAAAAAAAAATAAGATCAAGATCAATCTAGAAAGGACATAGCACTTGCGGGAAGATGGAAGAGATGAGAACATACAAAAAAAAAACACATGAAGGAAAAAGAAGATGGCAGATAAAGAGGACACATAGCACAAATAATGCAGCAAGGTCACAACCAAATATATACTTTAAGGGGCGGAAAAATAACTTATGGAGTAGGCTTATTGAAGAAGTTTTGTTTTCATTTTATTTCTAAATGTTACAAGGCTTTCGTTAAAATTACTTATTTTAAATTTGTTTACTAAAAATGCAGCGTTATACGAAAATGATCTTTTATAAATTTCTTTGCGGTGTGCTGGTATTGTAAGAATTATATTACGTCGAATATTTAAATTGTGAACATCTGTTCGAAAATTTAATTTTTTGAATAAATACGGTGGCGATTTATTTTTTATAACTTTATATATAAAACACGTAAAGTGAAGTATTCGACGGTCATACATGTTGAGCCACTTCAATTCTTTGAGTTTGTGGGAGATATGACATCTACGTCTAATGCCAAAAACAAAGCGTAAACAACAATTTTGTAATTTTTGTATTCGTCTTACATCCAAGCTATCTAAACACGGGCCATATATATTATCACAGAAATTGAATAATGATAAAATAAGGGAGTTACATAGCATTATCTTTGTCTCCTGAGTTAGAAAATGTCTATGTGAATAAAGTAGTTTTAATGTACCATATGCCATTCTAAGCTTGGAGGTGACGTGCTCTTTAAATCTCAGCTTCGTGTCAATAACTAAACCCAAATTTCGCGCGCTATTCTGAAAAGGAATTATGTTGTTATTAATCTGTATCTTTAAATTATTCTGAAGATGGTCTCTTGACTGTTCATTGGAGAATAATAGCGCCACGGATTTTTTTGGATTCAGTTTCAGGCAGTGTTTTTTTGAGACCTCATAGATGGCTTCCAAATCACAATTTATTGATTGATTTGCCCAATTAAGTGATGATGTCTCGAAAGAGAGATAAAGTTGTGTATCGTCAGCATAGAGGTGATATTTACAAAATTTGAGTTCTTTAATAAAATTTGACGTATATATTGAGTATAACAAGGGCCCTAAGACACTCCCCTGCGGAACACCAGACGACACCCCAAGAAAATCGGATTTATCTCCTTTGAGTTCAACCTGTTGAGACCTATCTGTCAAAAATGAGTTTATGAGTTTTATTGCACTTTCCGAAAAACCGCAATAATGCAAAAGAGCCAAAAGAGTTTGATGATTTAACGTATCAAACGCCTTGCTGTAATCTAACATAATTAAAACTGTTGCTCTGCCATTATCCAACTCCCCAAAAATGTCATCCGTCACATCACTCAGAGCGGTGGGACAGCCGTAATTCGCACGAAATCCAGACTGTTTTTCGGGAATAATATTATTTTTACACAAGAAGTATTGCATTTGTTTTTCAAGGCATTTTTCTAAAATTTTTGAGAAAACTGGCAGAATAGAGATGGATCGTAAATGCTCGAAATTAGTTGGATTTTTAATCTTTGGCAACGGAATTACTTTGGCTATCTTCCATTCGCGAGGAAAGTAGGATTTTTGTATGCATACATTCATGATGTGTCGAATAAACGGAACTATGAATGGGCAGCAACCCAAAATTAACGTAATATTAAGTTTGTCCTGACCAAACGCCTTTGATCTTATGTTATTTAAAACACTTAGAATGTCTTCGTTATCAACTGGTTGAAATAAGAATAAATTAGTTACAATTTGATTTGATTTATAATGGTTAATTAATTCGAGGTCAGGTAAAAAATGGCCAATACTCGAATCAACAAAATATCCGTTAATCGCATTGCTGTCATCAAATGTAGATGGTAATATAGGCTGTTTGTTCTTGCTGATATTTAACTTTTTAAGTTCCCGCCACTTTTCGGAGTTGTTGAAATTATTTTGAAATTTAAAATTAAAATATGCCCTTTTTTCGGCCCTTATCGCACCATTTGTAAGATTTCGCAACTGTTTATAATAATCTCGGTGTTCCGGTGCTCTTGTTCTACGAAATCGATTCAACGCCGCGTTTCTCAGTTTTTGCATGAAACGAATGTTCTCGGTAATCCATGGGACATACGGTTTCTTTTTACCTTTAACGATTTTTAAAGGCGCGTGAATATCATAGAGGTATAATAAATTATTTGTTAAAAATGACACTTTTTTATCTATGTCTTGAAGATAGTAAATTTTGTGCCATGGAATTAATTCAAGGTCACGATTGAATTGTTGCCAGTCTATATTGCGAAGGTTCCGGTAACTAAAATTGTAAGAATCCAACCTTCCGCAATTTTAAAAATATAATTATTGTTGACAGTGTCCACTGACAGCTTTATGTTACATTACTATAGCAACAACCTGAGCCTATTCACCGACACCGCACCGGTCTAAGCCGCCTTGCGAACCCACTTATCTTTAATAATAATTATTATTACTATTAAAAAGAGACTTTTTGCATTAATTTGTCGACATTTGAAGAAAAAACAGCATATTTTATTTGGAGGAAAAGTTACTTTTCATGGCTTGCTCTCTATTACCAGCCTCACTCTGTTCGGCTGTTAAACACGAGCGCGCCATGAAAAGTATTACTTTTCCTCCATATAAAATAATATACTATTAATTTGTACGTATAAATAAAAAATAAACATAGTCATGTTCGTTGTTTTCATTAAGACGAAAATATAAATAAGTATAAAATAAAAATATAAAAAATATCCAAAGAAGGGACAGAAAATTCTACAGGTTAATGGTTATAATGTTATATATTTTTTAAAAGTCTGAAAATATCAATCTATCAGTCAACCACATCATATAGCTGAAGGGAATTTTTAAATTCTGGTGGATCCACCAGGATACATATGTTGAACTTATAACAACAACAATATAAAAATATTTTAATGCATTTATAATGCGATATGATGAGTGGGTATAAAAACAAACCATTTTATTAATTATTGCTACCAGAGAAAAGTATGTCATCATATCGTTTAAATATGTTCTTAATTTTTTATGAATTTTTAATAAGTCTCAGTTAAGATTGATTTGCGTTCAAAAAATGCGAAATATAACGGTAAGTCCATAGTGTAGCGTTGTGAAAGCTACCAAACCCAGAAAAACAGGCTATTCTCTTTCACTAGTAGATTTATGTGGCTGATATTCTCTTTAACTTACATTAGAATTTAACATGCCTATTTTGATTAATTTATCTATTTCTTAATAATTAGAACATTAACTATTTTTGACTTTGGAAGATTTCGGAACATACCCAACCGGTATCGCCGGGTACAGTTCCGAATTGTTTTGTGGTCGTCTCATGTTCGAACGTTCTCTTAACGCATGTCTAAGATATCATGACAATTTTATTGATATGGAAGGTCTTACCTTCCGACTGATGAACGTGTAGGGTGAGAAAATGCAATTTTTCGAAGATGTTATTGTGGTAGTTTTGACCATCAGGTCCAATGTTCTTAATAATTTATCAGGAGATAAATTGGCAAGCATCCTACCATTAATATTTCCACCTATTATCAGCAATATGCAATAAATTATGTTACCCTTTTCACAAGATATGTTATATCTTTGTGTTCCTGTATTAGATTGTTAAAATTATTTATAATTTAACTACGGTCCTTCATTAGCCTAGAGAATTTCTTAAGGTTCATTCCCGCCATTTTGAGATCTCTTTTTTGTTGAACCGATGTTAACCTACATAACGTGACGTGCAGCTTTACATGCCGAAGTAAATCACTAATTGGGGCCAGCGGCCAGCTAAGTAGCCGTGTGAGTGAGGGAATAGCCATCAGTCACTGCCAGTGAATTCCACATCCGTATAACCATATGAAAATGATATACAAGTAATCCGTATTACCTTACCTTATCTTTATCGAAACTACGGTTAAATGCTTTTTTAATATTTATTACCTTTTATCGTATCTATTATCGTTTTTTTATCGTTATTTGATCAACTAATACCGAATTTCTTCATTACCGTATGCGATATTATCTTGGATAGCAAATGTCTTGCTAATGCCATTGTAATTATTTGATTTACATTTTTTGTCTTACGTATATTTACTTAAATGCTACGCACTAAGTGTACGTCATATAACTATTTACCTTATTGTTATCGAAACTCCCGTTAAATGCATTTTTTCGTTTATTAATTTTTATCTTATCTAATACCGTTCCTTACTGATATTTGATTATCTAATTAATACCGAATTTATTCATTACTGTATATGATATTATCTTGGTTAGCAAATGTCTTGCTAATATTATTGTGATTATCTGGTCTACATTTTTGTATTACGTATATTTGCTTAAATGCTACTCACTTACTCTAATCTACTGTAAGCCTTATGGCAGTAGACTTTGTCCATAAGCAGACTACCGAATTGATCTCTCTTCGATTTGCCCTGTATGTCTTCCTTGACTATATATTTTCTTGTCAATTTAGTTTAATTTAATATTTTATTTGACTGTTTATTTGTCCAGTGATATTATCGCGCCATGGGATTAATTATTATATTTGTTTTTTTTTTGTTTAATGGATTAATATTTATTTAATGCGTTTTATTTAAAGCGTTCTGTAAGTGCCTGTTACACAGTCAGAACTTTGAAAATTCAGATTTTAGTTAAGAATATTTAAAAAAGGACCTAGGCAGTATTAAAGACTTACTACTTAAGATTAGGGGTTAGTATATATTTTGGTGATATTTATTTTAAATAATTTGATTATTATTTTTAAGTACGATACCATAATCTCAATTAGGTTTGAGACCTAATTAATTTTCAATTGTCCTGGTTTTGTCTGAGAATATATTTAATATCAAAATAAATAGCTAAATTAGGATCTTTGATGTCTATTTTGGTATGCTGAAGTTAAGGTCAAGTTGAATTTATATAATTTCTTTTCAGGTTTATCAGCATTCTTAGATAGGATATTTTTCTAAATTTTACAACCCTAATTTCAATGCTTAAAAATCATTGATATATTCGTATTAGAAAATATGGCGGCGCCTTCGCCTAACTGTCTACTCTATGATCCACACCTATAAGTATTAAAAACGCTGAGTGAACCATGCATATAGACCCTAAAACAAGTTTGTTTGTCACTTCTTCAGGAATATGTTCCAATTTTTGAATGCTGATCTTTTTAACTTAATCTTTGCTGAAAATTTCTCTTTGTATACATAACCCTTTAATATTTCTAACAAATGCTCTATTGAGTTAATGTATGATGACTAAGAGGGAGTGTGACATTGTTTTTTCATATTATTTATCATTCATTCTCGTATTATCTTAGTAGTATGCTTGTATATCATTATCTATCTTATTGGCAAACGTAACGCTCTTCCAGTCCCAATTTTTCAAAATATTTATATATCCGTACTAATCCATAATGCCATTAACAATGGATAAACCGCCTACTTCAGCGGCCGATACTCATATCCAGATGAGAAAATTTCCTTCTCCATATTTAACAATAGCTTAGAGTTAGGTTAGAAAGAGGGGCCGGTATTGGGGTAACACTTAGGCTCGCTGTTAGAAGCTTAGCCTAATAAATCTTGAGGGTCAATGTACATATTTCCCAAGTGACCAGTATATCACATTCCTTAGTGATTACTTCACCACAAAACCTGCATTACGATTCATTATTGAAACTGATAGTACGCAGGTTAACCAGCCAGTGTCCAGTTAGAGCACAGACAATACTTTATAGTTTCTTCATACTTAATTTAAGATGTACTCTCAAAATTCCAAATATAAAAGTCTTGGATCTCCTAAGCCTATCCCGTCAGCGTCATTCATATCAGAATTGTTCATAAATTCGAATTGCAATGCCGAGCAGGAAATTTTCACGGGAAGGTATCGTGCCAATTGGTCCGTACTCTTATTGTCCTGCTGACCCTTAGGACCAGGAACCCATAATATGCTTACTATACATGTACGCTTCATATAGTGACCCAAGGTTCATCATATAATCGTGTGTTAGCCCTGAGTTCGTCCTGGTCGAGCACAGCAGACGTGTTCTGATTTTTTTTTGTACGCGGACCAACAACGCTCTGATCTCAGCCCGATGTACTGTAATGAGAAGTCTAAGAACGAGACTCATTCTAGCTCTTGGCCACTCCCCGAAGGTCTCCAGTCCTGCTCTTTCGATACACAGACCCGTCTGTATATCATGAACCTGTATCCAGGTGACAGGCAGGCCCTAAGAAAGTGTAGTTTGTGTGGGATTAATGCCACCGAATATAACTAATATTCGGTGTTAATGCCTCCAAACCCTTCTGAGGGAGAACCATATGCCATCTGGTTCCGCACCTATGAAGGGGTCGATAGAATTATTATTTTATCCTCTGTGAGCATCCAATCGACCACTTTCCCTCCAGCTTCGTGCAGAGGTGCCGCACCAAGAGAGAGCCAGCTGAGGCCTGCTTCAGAATTTCGCAATTTGAAGCCAGGAAAATGTGTGGTTAACAATATAAAGAAGAGTTTTAGCTGTCATAGCCATATTTTTCTATATATCTTTGCACCTTCATCAACCCTAAAATATTATATTATGCAATGAGCATTTAATGAAGGATTATGAGAATTACAACCCAAGCCCTAGGCCATTAAATGTAAGTTTAATACACTATTTTTTCTCTACCACCTTTTATAATAATTATAAAAAATAAGTACTTCAGCTTTCAATACTTACTAAGTAAATAGTAACTCTACGAACAGTCAAAATTAATAAATTCAAAGATTGATAGTGATCGAATTTTGCTGTGATATTGACTGGTTATGAAAAATCTGTATTCTAAGGGAACTCATTAAGGTACAGGTCGTGAATATCTAATAAATCAGTTCAAGTGTAAAATGGGAAAAAGTATATTTTCATTTCGTCACTAAATACGAGAGATTCCCAGAATTCAACGGGTTTTGAAATAAGCCCTTTCGCAATATTCAAGCGCTTATTCCTGTTGAGAGGTTTCCTTTCCGCAGTCGATCATTTAGCTTGCTCTATTATTCTTAAAGGTTTGTAGATGAACTTGTTTCGAAAACTCTACCTCTGACTACTTATTTTTGAAGCGCTTAACTTTAAGGTAACTAGAATAAAAAAAATATTTATGTGCTTCACTTTTATAAGCACACAACTAAAGCGAAACTTCTGAAAGAGATATTAGGAATTAAGTATTTTTCTTTTAAGCTTTCGTACAGGATCCACCTTTTACCCCGGATACATGTCCTGAAAATTTGAGCCCCCATAGCTGTACTGGAACATGCTTCATTAAAGTGTTTCACTTTGATTTCCATTTAATTTTTGCGGACTTACTTCCCTCACTAAAGAAATTTCACTTCAAAAATAATTATTTATCTACGCCCGTGGCTTAAAAAGCTCTTAACTCACGCATTTTCAATAGGGTACTGTAACAAAAAATACTTATTATAACAAATACAACACGCCAAAATTATTTATTATTAATGTTAATTGGGCAATATTTAAAAAAAAATAATTTTATTCCAGTTCACCTCTACTTTTTGATGCTATTTTTCTCTTATATTTTCCTAAATTTTCAATATTGCATTCCGCAACCATATTAGACCGCCATGCGCCAGCCACAACGACCCTACTCTCAGAAGGTTAGCTACTGAAATTATCAACAGAGATGTGGAGGATCATCGAATTCAATGACCCATATATTCTTTCGGGTATTCATGTTTCAGATACAAATCAATTTAGTTTAGGAATCCAAGAAGAATAAATGCCTACCGGTTTATTCACACACGTACCAACCTGCGATGATCGATATTACATAAACGAGGATCAATATAATTTCATATAATTTAGACTATGTTCATACCTTCAAAATATTGTTTTAATTCTTGGTGCCTGCAAGCAAAAATTTCATAAATAAATATTTTTTCATCTGCTTTGGGAAGAAATTTAGTAATATTGCTTGACTTTTTTGGTCGATATCCTTCAGATTTTCTCTTTCGGAGTGCTACTAAGTTTGTATATTTGCTGATATCGATATTCATTTTAATAGATATCATTGTCCGTATCATTAAATAAAATGCCTAGAGGCATGAAGTATATTATAAGTACCTTTTCATTTGCACAGCTGTGTAATTTCTTTTCAATACACCATTTCTTTTCAATCATACTAAGCTTTGGATTTTCTAAATTCTTAATTCTTAATGTCTTTTGGCTATGCACTCAATGTTTGAGCCCTCTCCAGAAATCAATATGAAATCAGGGCTACTGGGCATAATCGAATTGAACCATCTTTTCTAATCCAAATTCATTTAAAAACTGAGTCACATAAGACGTATTTTGTCCATGGGCTCATCTTGCTGACAAATGGATCGATTAGGGATTTTAAGCGGTAATTTATCTAAAACCTTCTCTATTTCTCCAATGGGGAACTAACCAGTTAGATCTTTCATGTAAAAAAATAGGTGCTATTACCCTAATACCAATAACGCCACACCAAATTCTACAAGCGTTTTATCCTGAGGTTTTAACAGCCTTAACAATATGAGGGGGAATAAACTTTTTTTAAATTAACAAGAACAAATGAAATATTTTTACTTGCTGCTACGCACCGGTGTTTCAACACAGATCAAGCATTGGCTTGTATAAAATATAATAAAAGTGTGATTTTTAATCGTTAATAGCTCGAAAACATTTGGGCCTAGGTATAATATATGATACATGATATACACTTAAAATATTACATAGAATCCAAATATGTAGCAATATTTAGGGTATTCTTTTAAAAGAACTAACGTTAGGTATTTTTGACAGCTTTACGAGCTTCGCTTTTTCCTGATATTACCTCAGATAAAGCCACAGCAGATACGAAAATGCCTATCTAACGCGAGCACAACGAATTTACGTTAATCTCCCCCATCTTCGGATGGCCAGCCATCTGAAGATGTAGTCCGAGGCTGCAGTTAATATTTTATATTCGTAATGCTCGGGCGGCGATATCTATAGTGCGAGAGCTTATATTATTATTTAAGCTCTCAAACATATTAGTTCTTTGATCACTTTGTAATTTTGTGGTTTTGATAATGGCCGGTTATAAGTCCCTTTATTTACATTGTTTGACTAGAAGTGGGGATAAAAAATCATTATTTAAAAACCTCGAGATCTTGTGAGGTATGTTGGTTTTATTATTAACATTTAGATTTTTTTACATATTATAGTCAGGTTAGCAATAGCATTTTTCATTACGAGTCTGAAGCTAACGATTTTCCGTGCGCGCTTGAGATATTCATTCAATGAAAGCATGGAATAATCGATTTCTGGGCGTGTAATAAACAATTTTTTTTATCACAATTTTCTGAAAACCACATAAAAACATAAAAACGAGTTAATCTTTTTATACATGGGCATAAACGTAATTTATAGAAAATAACCAAACTTTGTTTTTCAGGGCAATATAATCTCAACTTCGAATAAATCATTATGTATTGAAGTTAAATGCCCCAAGAAAGGCTGGACGAAATATCAATCAACTATATTATATATATTTTTTTCAAATCAGGATATAAAGGCTATTATTATGGCAGAATATAGAATACAGGATGTTGTATTTTTAAAAAATAATTTTGGTTTTATTGATTTATTTTGCTTACATAATATGTCGAAAACAATGCTCTTTGACGATCGCCTCTCGGCATCGTCGCTGTCATCGGCGATGTTATCTTCTCGCGGTGGCCCCCGGTCGTACCGTCGCAGGTGCGTGGCGGCACGGGCTAATTTGAGGGCGGCGCGTGACTCGGGGCGACGGCCGCCGCCATCTTCGTTTGTTTATTTTGAAAGGTCCAAAAGACAATATGGGAAGAATACTTCAACTTAGGTATAAACAGTTTTTCTCCAAATTATAATAAATCCTCTAGGTGGGTGTCAAAAAATAAATGAAAACCTTGACAGAAATGCATAAATTATTTCGTACGCTGATTCCGTGCGCTAGCTTGAAAAAAAAAACCACTTTACTTTGTTGCAAAAATAGAGGAAAATAAGGCGGTTGTAAAAAGTATAATACAAAATATTAAGCAATAAGTACTTTATAAGTTGCTTAATTGTTGGTTTCTTTTAATGATATAAAAAGGCATCACTTTAGATTTAGCATTTGGTTTAAAGCTGCTGGACGGGAAAATCTTCTAGAAAAAAGTAATATTAATTAGAAGTAATATGAGGATCACTTTGAGAGTAAGTACTTTGCGGTATGTATAGAAAAAATATAGGATTGTATAAAATTAAAATTATATATTATATGATGTATATAAAATGTAATATAATTTTGCTTATTAGGAGTAAAAGCGATTATTTTGTGAGAAGGCTGTAGGTTTGCCAGACGAACGCCGACAATAACAGATAATTCACAAGAAGTAGCTTTTAAATTGAATAAAACATGGTATACTTTCTTCAAACGTGCCTTTTATTAGATTTTGCTTATCTAAGAAACAATGTTTGTATCTTTATTTATATCGTTATTGTTTTTATTATTATTATGATTTTCTTGTTTCATTTTGCATACCATTGACATTGTGCAATCAGTCGACTTTTACCTCTGTTCTCAGCAAGAGAGAATAATATATTATTTAACGAGCATGATTGTAATGATAGCTATTAGTCATGAGGATGAAGTTTGCGGCACGAGTCGAAGGCGAGGGTCGTAATTCATCGGAGTGAGTAATAGCCATTATATGCGAGTGGAATACTATAATTTTGCTACGAACAATATACAGGGCCGATCAGAAGAGAGTCATCGCCAAGATTAAATACAATTTTGTTAGACAATAGATGTAGCTTTTATTTTAAATAAAACATAGTATATTTTCTTCAAACGTGGCTTTTATTAGATTTTGCTTAACTAAGAAAAAATGTTTGTATCTTTATTTTCCATATAAATTTTTTTACCAAAAATAAAGATATAATAATTCGTATAATGGAATATTACTTTTAATCGATCAGATAAATCTACTCGTAATGAAACAGAAAGATTACTCACCATCAAAAACGGTAAAAAAAAACATAGAACAGGATAAATTCTTCACCGATTTTTCTTCGGTATGTGTTTGTGGTAGGGAGTATAAAACGCTTCTTATAATGACTTGTTCAATATTTTGAAATAATTACGTTAAGAAAAATAACCAATTTGCTGATCAAGGCCCGTAATTTTTGGTTTTTATGATATTATACTTCGTTAGGTAGGCACCAAATTTAGTTTTGAAGAAACACACATCGAAAGCACATTTTTAAGGCTTGTCTCTACTCTACACAAGCTTTCTACCCAAAATATTGTTCATTAGTTAACTTGTTTTTGTGAACCAAAAACAAAACTACTTATTTTTACTCAGTAATTTAAACATTTTTCAATATGAATAGTCGCAACAGCGCAAAAACACGAAAATTCAGAAACAAATAAAAAACATCCGCCGAGCTATTATCGCCTTCGCTGGTTGCCGCCGCCGGCCGCCGCCGCCGCTTTAGTAGATATATCTTCATCTTCACAATAATGCGGTATTGCCACTTGGCACTTCGCGGCTGGGACTTGGAGACGGCTGTGGCTATGCCTATTGTGTTGTATGCAATTAAATCATGAGCGCCTATTATTATTACGGAAGTATATTTAAGGGCAAGTTGCGACTTGCGTATATTCAAATTCGGGTTGCGATATCTCCCCACAATTCTGTCATAAATCCTTGGAATTGTATAATCCCAGTTAATTAGTGAATAACGCGACACATCGCTAATTAGTCGTCTGGCCTTGAACAATAGGAACAATGTACTAATTGTGCAATATCTGAATTGAAGTTTATGGTTAACTCGGTAGCGCTATAGTCCTTGTCACACGGATTTCTGCTTAAACAATCCATGAGTAAGATGCCAAAGCTATATACATACATTCCAAAATGCGTTCAAATTTTAATTATCACCGGCCTAGCTCCGTTTTAGTTAGTTTCAACGTTTCAAATTAATTTGTATTTACAGAAAATATTCTACGTTGTTTTGCAATCCTTGGCTATTCACCGCTTATAGTTAGAAACGTAATAGCTGGTAAGTTAATGAGTAATCATAATATGTTAACTTTTTGTTTTCGTCTTATACTTATGAGCTTTACATGTTAGTAAAATACTAGTAGATAATTAAGTAATGAAACATTAAGTCATCATGAATTGTTTGCAGATAAAAAACATAGAAAATGTGTCCCCAGTAAAGAAGATCTTAAAATAATGAACAATTCGCATGTAAGATTCCGGTAGCTAAAGATCTGGTAACACTACATATCACTTGAGGCGTATAGTATCAGAGGCAGATCTACATTTTTTGATGTTTTGAGATTACGCAACCATATTTTTAATTTTTTAATTTTCTGTGAAACGAAAATTAAAGTAAAAGGCAAAAAAGAACTTATCCTTGATAACATGCACATGAAAAATTAGCGTTGAGATCAATGGTGGCAATCTCCACTGCTTGGTTAGTATCAAACATGGCAATCTCCGCTATCCCCAAATATCTGTTAAATGGCGACGCACTGAGTTTCTAAAATGTGGTGTAATTGATCGGTTACATGGTTGTGACATTTTGACAAGCCTTAACTTTCGCTCGATTTGTTGCTAAAAATATACCAGCCTCTAATGGAAATTAAGGCATCCCCAATCACATTATCATAAATAATATGGAAAGAAAAGTCCAACCCGAAAAATGAAAGCAGAATGTCTAATAGTTATTAAAGATATAAATAAGGCCGATAAATAGCAAATAACGACCGGGCTGAAGTTTGTGATCCGAGGCGAAAGCCGGGGATCATAATCAGCCAAGTCTGTTGTTTGCAGTTATCGGCCGTGTTTCGTTCTAGATTTTTCGTCATATTGTAGATTTTGTAAAACAATAAAATACTTTACTTTAAGAATGCATTTTATTAATCAATAGCTCATAATAGGTACGCACAACATATACAATATGTAACAATGCGTTCATTATTACAATAAATGTGGAAATTGAATTCGCAGTTGCTATTATTAAAAATCTGCAATCCATCCCAAGGATATTCAGATTTTACAGAGGAAGATGATACCGAATTCACATTAGTACTTGAAGAAAAATTTAATTTGTTATTTTCATTCATTTAGAAACCCAAATACATTTCAGACATTAGCGGCGTTTAAGGTTTATTCATGCTAGGCCGAGGACGACACGAGGCGAGCCCGTAAGAACAGGGTCAACAGGGTGCCGTCCGAGTTTAGTGTTCATGCTACACACACCGACGGTCGGTATGTGTTCCTAGGGGCTCGCCTCGTGTCGTCCTCGGTCTAGCATGAATAGACCTTTACCGAGTATTTACACGGGCAGGATAGCCTTCGCGATTGGAGTTTACACTCCAAAGCTGTGGAAAAAACCGTACGTGTAGGTCTATTAGTGCTAAACCGAAGACGACATGAGGCGAGCCCCTAAAAACAGGGTGCCGTCCGAGTTTAGCATTCATGCTACACATACCGACCGTCGGTGTGTGTACTGTTTGCCAAATGAAAGAACCTGGACCAAAAGAATGTGGGCAAAAAATGTCCTCGCATATTTAGATGCTGCCACATTTTTTTTCCAATAATCCTAATTTATTTTCTGTCTAGTTTCCTATAGTGAATTTACATATTTAAATTTCCTACTTGAATACTTAATTTTGTTATTTTCCTTAATACTACTGTCTTCTATTATTTACTATTTTATTTACACGGGGAAATACGGAATACGGAATAAGTATACTATAATATTTATAATATTTATATTTTATTCGCCTTCAAGCTATTTAAAATACGCGACAATAGGTAACAGTGCGACGTTTACTTGAGTTTTAGCGGGGAGGCAGTTTTGTGATTGGTCACAGGATATATTAAATACACTTTGACCCTAGACCAACACCTAATTTTTTTACATATTTGAAAATTTCGGCAGCGACTTGCTTTAGCCATTGGCGTGGAAATTGCAACTGTGTGGTTATTTATATTATTTGGTTTGTAGGGTCTGGTGATATATAGGTTTTGTCGATTTTGCAAATTCTCTTTTTTCACTAGAAAGGGGGTGTCCTATATAGTAGTTTAAGTCAAAAAAGTCGGAAGATCCCTACATTTGAACCGAAAAAATGCCCTCAAAGTTCGAGTTTTGACACAAATTTTCAGCACCACTTCACAAAAGCATTAGAAATATAGACAACACACATCTGAAAATCAATTGTCGGGTGAAAATATTAACTAGGATACATTTGCGTCGAACGAGAGACCTCCGTTTTGCTCCGGTCATAATTTAAACCGACTCATAGCCCCATTAAACAAAATTAAATTTTACTTGAAAATATCCATCCTCCTTTTTACTGTCAACTGTCACAATAGCCCAAACAAAGATTTTTAATAAGGCACACTGTTGCCAGACGTTTACTGTAGTTTCGTTAGCAAAATTCATTAGAAAAATGGTGCGCTATAAGCGCAGCTTATTCACTAACAGCTAGTCATCTTGCGGCGGCATCCTTTGATTTGGGAAAGTCAATAACCAAGTTTTGCAAATTTTAGAAGAGGGTCATGACTCAATATTGTTTTAAACGACTGGGCATCTGAATAATAATTTTGACAGTTCGTTTAATTTAAAATATGCTTTTTATTGTCTAAAATCCGTTTAAAAACGATTTTAAAACGCACAATTGTATAAAAATCGGAAAATTTCCGAATCTCTCAGGGCGATAGCCGAGGCTTCGGACGAATTTGTCATGTATTTTGAAGCGAAAATTCATTTTAAATTCAACTGTGGAACTGAACTGCTCAGGGCGCTGTGCCCGACACTCCAATTTTCCGATTTCGATAGAGTTGACTAGCTGGTAGTGAATAAGCTGTGCTATAAGTCTCTACTCTTTTTTTATTTAGGTGAATGATTTTTTTATGGCAGTAGCACATCCTATATTGCTCGACGAGCGGTGTGTGTGCGAATATGTTGATTGACACGGTTCTTGAATAGTGAGTTAGGGCAAAGAATATTCTACTACGATAGCATATATTATTCTTTGGTTAGGGGAACAGATGTCCTGGGAGCATATTCGCATGTAACAGGCAAGATGTCCATTCGGCAATGCCGATCGTTTCTTCATACGTGACGTGCACGATAGCATTTAGTCAGATGTCGTGACTGTTACATAGAATCAACAAATAAGTCTTCAATTATTTTAACACTCCATGCTTGGCCCTCCGCTCGCTTCGATCGCTACGGGGGCTCAACAAACAGAGACTAGCCAAGTGCTAACTAACCCAAAATAAAAAAAATAAAATAAAAATTTTGGGTTAGTTTTGGTTGGCACCTGCTTAGTTTCTATTTGTTGAGCCCCCGTATAGAGAGCGAAGCGAGCGGAGGGCCATGCATAAAGTGTATAAATAATTGAAAACTTATTTGTTGATTCTGTGTAACAGTCACGACATCCGACTAAATGCTAGCGTGCACGTCACATATGAAGAAACGTTCGGCATAGCCGAATGGACATCTTGCTTGTTATATCCGAATATACGTGCTGGGAGTGAGTTCCACAGTGATGCAGTGCGACAGATAAAGGAGTTCTTGTTCTTTTAAAGCGATGTTCTAAGTGTTTCCAGTTGTACGACGAACCGGTGCGCTCTTGCCGTCTATCGTGACTGTCTGACAGGGGTTCTCAGGGGCGGGATAAGGCGGGCCAAATCCTGGGAATATCTGCCATAAAAGTATCTGTAAAACAGGGATTTCTCGGTCACATGTTTGCGGTGTTTCAGACTATCCAGATTCCGGGTCAACTCCGGGTCACCGACGAGACGCACAACTCTCTTCTGAACGGAATCCAGTAGCTTTAGGGTGTGCTCTGGCGTGGCACCCCAGATGTTTCAAATTAAAATTCAAATTTATTTGTGCTCAAAACATACAAAAGTTCTTACACACGTCATATAATACATAATACTAATAATATTAAATACAATATACAATCATATCCACAATTAAAAAAAAATCACTATGAACTAGATTACACACAAGATTCAGTCTAGGGTAGTATAAATGAAAACATAAAAGAGAACACTATACATACAATATATTTAGAAAATTATTTGGTCATTTGTAAATTCCTATATCTTATAGTATGCCTTATCAATTAGGAAAGCTTTTATTTGGAGCTTAAATTTATTTGTCTAGATTTCTAATATTCTCAGGTAATTTATTATAAAATTTTGGACCATAAAAATTCCAACCATTTGCTGACCTGTTCAACCTTAGATAGTCTGCATCAATGTTGTTTCTAAAACTAGTCATATGAGTATGTGTATGTACATGAAAATTATATTTAGAGATATTCTTTTTAACGTACATGAGACACTCAAAAATAAAAAGAGAGGTTAAAGTAAGAATTCTATTTTCCTTAAATAGTAGTTTACAATGAGCTCGGTTGTTCACACCAGATATAACTGGAACTGCTGCCTTTTGAAGTCGAAAAACAGGTAACTGGTTACCACAATGACCCCACACTAATACTCCATATTGTAAGTGAGTTTGAAAAAAGGCAAAGTAAGCCATACACAGCATCTCCTTTGAAACACTTTTTCTCAATTGGCGGAGTAGATAAAGGTTTTGAGAGAGTTTACTGGAGAGGTGTTCCATATGTGATACCCAAGTCAGCTTGTAATCAACATGAATGCCCAACAGTTAAACTGGACCGGTAGGCACAGTTTCTTTTCTCAGTGAAACTATTAAGTTTTGGGTTTTGTCTTCATTAAGTTTGAGTTTATTAGAGGAAAACCATTGTTCTGCAGTATTTAGTGCACTTGTTCGAGTAATAGATAATGAACTTAGGTGTGTGAGCAATATTCTAAGCCCGGTCTTATTTGCGCTTTGTAAAGCAAGAGCAACTGCTGCGGTGTATACATTTTTTGTTGCGAAATAGCGTACCAAGCTTCTGGGAGGCTGATTTTGAGACGTTAGCAACGTGGTCATACCAGGACATATTGCTGTTGACCGAGATCCCCAGTAGTCCGATTGAATGAAGATGAAGGGATGGTCGATCCTGCCATAATGATATCATTGCCCGCCGTATGGTAAACGTGGCTGCTTGGATGATTTTTGAATGTGCATTTGCATTCATTCATCGGAATAAAACGGACACTCATTTGATTACACTATTCCTTTGTATGAATATATTCGTCAAATATTTCACTTCATACATGGCCATCCGCTCGCTCCGGGGGCGTAACCAAACAAACCTAACCCAAACTAACCCAAGATGCTCAAATGAGGAAAAACAAACTAAAAAATATTTGCATTTTCGACTGACAAATTTCATTTTTTTTTTTATTTCCGGCATGCCTTGGGTTAGTTTTGTTTGATTGTGCCCCCGAAGCAAGCGGAGGGTCATGCGTGAAGTGGAATATTAAATATACTTAAATAGTAAACAAACACTGTTATTCCCCATAAAAAAATGTGCAACTTTTGGAAACACTGTTGCCAAGCCCCCGGTGTCGGTTAGTAAAATTTCATTATTTTCACGTTACAATTTCGATATTTTCACGTTACACCTGGGAAAGTCGTAGTGGAAGTTTGCACTTCTAGGGCAATTAAGGCTCAAAACGCGGATATTTTTTCGGCTCAAATGTGGCGAATCTTCCGATTTTTTTGGCTTAAGCTACTCTATAGGACACCCCTTTTCTAGCGAAAAAAAAAAGAAAATTTGCAAAATCGACACAACCTATATATCATCAGACCCTTAATTTGATGATATCTTTGAAGATTTTTAACCTTTCTTATATTTTTCTTGCATTTGGTGATTATTATACGCGGTTAACTAATTTTTATATATTTCGGATAACTCTCTTAACTGAACTCTCTAAATTAAAATTTTTATTACACAACAATTCCGAACGTTCTATAAAGAGCGTTTTGGAACATACTTGCTTCAATATTGCCTAACTTTTAATACAAAAATTGAACGCTGGAGAATTTATATGAATTAGCTACGATAAACCGTTTTTTTTCCAAATTAGGCGTCATCAATGACGTAAATACAAAGCCTTCGGGAAACGAACTCTACTTATTACAACATATTTATGTAATACATACAACAAATATCATAGAATACTATGCTTATTATAAAAATGAGGTATTACTATATGACATATTTTATACTACAAGACTGTAATATAAAAAAAACTGTAATTAATTTTAACGTCTTAAACTAATCAATATTATCAATAATAATATGGTAAGAATAACCAGGTGCGCCTAGGGGAAGGCAAGATTTTTTAAGTGCTAGTCCTCTACCCCCTTCAGTCGTCGTTAAGGTTCACTCGCTTGGCGCACTAGACCATGAATACTAAACTGGGACGGCACCCTGTTCTTACGGGCTCGCCTCGTGTCGTCCTCGTTCTAGCATGAATAGACCTTAAGTCGGCGCGTAGAACGCGAAGACGGAGTGAACGTCAGTCGCGCAGAACAGATACAACTGACCTTGCATTTACACTGGTACTTTTTTAGACAGTCCATAACACGTTGTTTTATTTAAGCCTTAGCATAAAGAAAAATGTCGTGGACAAGTGAAAACATTGAACGTTTCATAGAAATTTATAGGAGTTAACCTTGCTTGTGGAAAGTTAAGAGTGATGAGTACAAAAATAAAAAAATAAAATTTCTATCTTGACGCCACTTTTTTACCCAAATTTTCTTATTTTTTGTATCCTTTGTATTTAGGAATACGTATGCTGCTGCACAGGCAATTGCACGAGTTTTAATTTTTTTTCTGTCCATGAATCCAATTAGATAACCTTACCTCGTGGCGTGTTATATTGAACTTTCCAACCAGGTGGAAATTCCACACGCCACTCCAAAATCGTATGGTTTTACATTTACACGTACGTTTTTGACTTTCGCGCTCCAAATATGCAGAACTGGAACGTATAATTGGAGTGTCTTAAACTTTTATGTCGGATGCTTCAAGCGTCCGCTCCAGTCGTGCGCAACGTCGTGAGACCCCAGAATGCGCTCCAAAAACCGAAGAAATGGAACGCCCGTGTAAACGCAGCTATATTCCCTTTCCATAGGCTAGCAATAGTTCTTCCCTTATGTTGTGTATGTTTTTATTCTGAGCCCACTTCACGAAACTGTCATATTCCTGCTGATATCTTTGTTTGGCTGTTGTCGGAAATAAATTCTTAGGAAGGGAATATCGTTTTCGAATATTTCTTTCATCGCTGAATTAGATTATTGTAGGTGGTAGGCAAATATATTTTTAAAAACAACAGCCGCCGCGTCGGCGTTATTTTAATGGTCGGCGACTATTAACTGCATCTTTCCGCTTGAAATTTCGCGCATGTTGTAATAAAATAACAGTACAGTATGACGAAAAAACGTTTATTCGTTGATCTTATCGATCTGACTTTCTTATAGTTGGCTACTGATTTTTACCATCCGGTCTTTGGCGAAATTAAGAAAAACTTGTGAAGGCCAGAAGTTATAAATAAAAATGCCTGAAGAATTTAAAACGAGAGTTTTAGAATTTGCTATGGCAGTTGATATGGGACAAAGCTGCTATATTTATTATTGGAAGGCTACTGTATAAGAGATTCTTAAACCAGTCGGAACATGTGATTTTAAGTTTAAGTAAAGGTAATGGTTCATTCTAAAACGATGTAGATTTAGATATATTTTATAAGGTACGTGCCACACCCTTTCGTCTTCTAATTTTATTTAGTTACTTTCACTTCAGATTAGAAGGAACTTAGAGTGAATAAAGTTGAATTAAAAAGTTGAAATATAGAACTCGTTTTGGCTTGACCTGATGATGGTTCTGAGAAATCGAACACGTTGAGTTAGAAAACTGACAATATCTTAGGATATACTCTATTCGAAATGGTGCGGAGTAATAAAACCTACTTATAAATGCAAAACGCTAACAGAGTGGTCAAATAAATTTTTGTGATTTCTAAATATTTAGCCAGAGCTGTTATAGCCTGCTGTATTATATTTTAACCATTCCACCCTGTTTTGTATGGCAATCCCGCTGCAAACAATAGGCTTTATTAGCAAAGGGGCCATTTTCTACCTGTAGTAGCGTACGTTTGGGTATTTAATTTAAAATACCTGTTTTACCTAAGTACTTTTATTTATTCACTTATTTATGAATATTCAAAAACAGTTAGTATTGCTGTAACATTTTATCACATATAATATTTATATAATAAGGTATAAGAATTGCGATTTTGTGTAAACAGTTATGTAGAGAACTATGGTATATCATTTTTGTCGTCAGAAAAATCCGTCGAATCTTCGTCATGTTCCAAGGATATAATTAAAGGCTCTACAATTAGGTCAATTAAATGGTCTAGTTTCCACATTTTTTCTTCTTTTATAACATGCTCAATACACTTACGCCATTTTTCAGAATCGACATTTTTTAAATATTCCTCAAAGATAATTTTAACATCTTTCATTTTAAACGTCGTGTTTCTCCTTGCTACATAACTTTTTACTTGGGCCCAAACAAGTTCAATTGGATTTAATTCGCAATGATACGGAGGCAGACGAAGAATAGTAATATTTCGTCTCTGTGCAATTTTGTCAACTACATACTCGGTGAAACGAGCTTTATTTGAGGACACTATGGACAACAGTTCCTTTTTCACCATACTTTCATCAAATGGTATGTTATTCTGTCTAAACCACTGAATAATATCCGCTTTTCTCCATGAATTAGTTGGTATTCTGTCAACTTTTCTGGAATGATAACTCGCATTGTCCATCACTATCACAGAATTAGGTGGAATGAGATTTAACATTTGTTCAAAATATTCTTCGAACACATCGCTATTCATGTCTTCATGGTAATCGCCAGAATGATTTGACTCAAACATTAACAAACCGCCCTCAACAAAACCATCAACACTACGAAGGTGTGTAATAATCAGTCGCTTTCCTTTCCCAGATGGTGGTTTTAGTCAGGTGGACCAGCCTTCTAAGAATTCTTGACGAAAACTTGAAATATTTTTGTCTTGCCAAATCTTCCCAACCGTATATCCTTCATTAAGCCATGTTTCGTCCAGATAATAAATCTTTCTCTTCTCACTTCGAAACTGCTTTATCTGTCTTAAGTAATGTCTCCTCCAGCAAATAATTTCATCTTTTTCGATTAGGAGCGATTTTCTGCTTTGTTTTTCCCAGCTGAAATTCATTTGTTTTAAAGTTGTCCACAATTTCTTCCTGCTTATCGTTGGAGACATATTTTGGTCTTGCTTCAAGGCTCCTAAAATTTTGTCGATGGTTGGTATTTCCTTATTAAAATAAAAGGAATGTACTGTTCTTCTAATTATAAGCTTGTAGTCTTCATCGATAGGCACCGTCTTTCTTCCTGAAGATGGTATAGGTGGTTTTACAGCTCCACTTTTTCGTTCACACCTTAATTTATATATCGACGTTTTTGAAACACCCGTCATTTGCGAACACATTTCCACCACAGTATCAACGCTATACACAGGATTTTGATGTTTGAGGGCGTCATATACATTAAGAATAATATTCTTTTCGTTAACAGAAAATGGACATTTGCTCGCTCGTTTCTCTGGAGAGAAAACTGAATTAACCATTTTAATTGAAACTATGAAATGAAACAAACAATCTTCTTCGGAAGAACAAATATAACTGAAAAATTGCAATTACTTAAACTTTAGGGTATGCATACAAAAAATCGTCAAATTTGAATGTTTACAATAGTAATAAAAAAACCTAAGTGTGATAAATATAATGCTGGGAAAGTCCGAGTATTAGGACAGGTAAACGTTTAAAATATGTACATATATGTACGTAATTATGTACGCCTATGTATCAGCCATCAGAAAATGATTTATTACTTCGCATCATTTCGAAATAGAGTATAGATCGTTAAAAAGTGCCTCTAGAGAGTGTCATTATTTTTTTGATATATCCAAAAATAAGGTCACAAAATATTAAAACAGAAATTCGAAATTTTCGGTTTTTCTCGGATATCTAAGAAAGTACTCGAGATATCTCAAATATCAAAATGTCAAAATACTGGGCAATAAATTGCGCAACTTTGCTCCAATTTAAACTTTGCTGTATCTCTTACCGTTTACGAGATCCCAATAGTGAGAAGCGAATTTGTGACCTGTATAATATAAATTCTAATTAATTTTTTTGGACCAAACTCCACGATTTGTTATTAAAAAAACGAGCATTAGCTGACAAAATGTGACTTAAGGAATTGGAGAAATATAAGTTGCTTTCTTTCCGCTCAGCCCAACTATGAAGTTGCCAGGTGAACAAGCGTTATTACTATACCCTCATCAGTTATTTAATCGATTTTTATATGAAATGAAAGGTTATTTTATTCCCTGCCCAACAATATTAGGTTGCCTTGGTAAAAGTTTGTGTAACGCTCAGTTTCCACACAAATGCAAACCTAATTTACATAAATCTACAAGTTCACAATAATCTCCTAGTTCACAAAAATCTCCAAGTTCACAATCGGTGGTACAACCTTTAGTGCAGGAACAATAGCGGCCCTCAGCTTTTAGACAATGGAGAAGGGTCGTGGAGAGTTATAATGCCTGAGCGCCACGCGGTTAACTTAACTTATCGCCATTCCCTGATGCTGGATCTTCAGTGAGATTCGACCAATAACCACGAATTGCTCTCCTCCCCGCTGTAACCTATTGAAAAACTTGAAAGGGGAAACAAAAAGAAATATCACCCAATTAAACAAAAATGACAAGTGTATATTCAGTATTGGTGACTATACTTTTGAATTAGATAAGAAAAATAATTGCTACAAGAAGAATTTCCTGTATATGTAGCTATGACA
>MU186579.1:50402-88017 GCA_016904865.1 Pissodes strobi | reverse complement strand
AAACATGTATAAACACTTATAAATTAGATCCTGCTCATTATTACACTTTTCCCGGTTTAAGTTTTGATGCATGTTTACGTTACACTGGGGTAGAATTAGAATTGTTAACCGATCCTGATATGTTACATTTTTTTAAAAGTAATGTTCGTGGAGGAGTCAGTACCTGTATAAGTAGAAAATCTGAAGCAAATAATATATTTCTCTCAAATTATAATCCATCAGAACCAAGCAAATATATTTTGTATCTTGATGCAACAAACTTATACGGTTATGCAATGTCACAATATCTTCCAACAAATAATTTCATTTGGTTAAAAAACGATGAAATTGAAAATTTAAACATAATGAATATTTCTGACACTGCAGAATCAGGATATGTATTTGAAGTTGATTTAAAATATCCAAATATATTACATGATCAACATAATGAATTTCCATTCTGTCCTGAAAATTACAAACCTCCTAATTCAAAATGGTCAAAGTTAATTCCAAATTTAAATAATAAGGAAAAATATGTTCTTCATTATTCTTTATTGAAACAATGCATTGAAAATGGCATAGAGATAGTTAAAATATATAGAGTTTTAAAGTTTAATCAATCACCATGGCTAAAAAAATATATTGATTTAAACACCAAGTTAAGAAATGAATCTAAAAACAAATTTGAAAAAAGTACATATAAAGTAGCGAATAATAGCATTTATGGAAAAACAATGGAAAATGTTGACAAAAGGACTGATATTAGGTTGGTTACTGAATGGGCAAAAAACAGTAGAAAAGATGGCGCAGAAAATCTTATTGCAAAACCTTACTTCAAAGACTTAACCATATTTTCAGAAAATTTAGTTGCGGTTCAAATGCAAAAAGTTTTAGTTGAATATAATAAACCTATTTATGTGGGATTTTCCATATTGGATATATCAAAAACTTTAATGTATGATTTCTTTTACAATTTTCTTAAACCTTCATACGGTGAAAAAGTTAAACTCTTGTATACTGATACAGACTCCTTCATTTTAGAAATTCAAACCGAAAATGTTTATGATGACATAAAGGGTAATATAGATAGATTTGATACTTCAAATTATCAAATCGGCAATTGTCATAATATGCCAATTACTAAATCTGTGGTTGGAAAATTTAAAGATGAATATGCTGGTGAACCCATTGAAAGTTTTTATGGAACCGGAGCGAAAGCATATTGCATTAAAACAGAAAGTGGTTTGCTTAAAAGAGCAAAAGGGGTTAAAAAAAGTAGTATCAAAAATCAGTTAACATATATTCATTACAAAGATGTAGTTGAAAATAATTCAAAAACGTTTTGCACTATGTATACCTTTCGATCTCGTTTACATAATATGTAAATATGAATTGGTGAATAAATTAGCTCTAACTTCTTCAGACGACAAAAGATATAAAATTCCGGACAGCTTTGATACACTTTCATGGGGTCATCATGATATTCCTTTTTATCAATGGGCAGATGAGCATAAAGAATTATTATAAAACAATGTTCCCTCTCTTCTAAACCGATTTTTCAAGGTTGTTGGATTGTATTTAAGATAGGAAAAAGCTTTGTATTACTTAAAGGTAGCCTAACTACCAAAGCATGTGTTTAGAAAGTTGTGATAAAGAAATTGATAATATTTCATATAGAAGTTATGAAAAAAGACTTTCAACACTTAATAAATGGAAGGGAAAATTAAGGCCCGAAGTTTTAGCTCGTGCAGGTTTTTATTATTTGTTAATTGCTGATATTTGCAAATGTTTTTACTGTGGTGCTGAAATTTTTGAATGGACGATTGATGATTGTCCTATTGAAGAACATCATAGACTTCACAACAAGTGTGACTTAGTTGAATGTTTGTGGCTTTGTAAGATGAAGAAATGTGAAGACCAAGATGTTGTTATGACAAAATTTAATACAAACATTTTCTTTTTCTCGTTTATAATTTTGACTGTTGCGAATGTCATCATGACATCCAAAATATTGTAATTGTTATGTTTTAAATTTCATTATCCCTTTTTTTTGCTATTTATAATTTGAATTATTGTAAATGTCATCATTCAGTCGATGAAACTGTAATAGAGTTGTCTCTTCTTGTTTATTAGAATATAGAATTAAAATTTTAAGGTGTTTTAATCATGTCTCTTACCCCATATATTTTGTTATATTACATTACAAGAAATACTTTATATGTGCATATTCCATATAAAGTGACACATAGTTTAGTTTGTTTCAAAAATACATCGGATTATGAATTACCGCAATCATGTTATCATATGAGAATTGAAAAAATTAATAATAGCAGCCAAGCATTTTCCTTTAAAATGCAGCAGATGAACATTAATAGCAATTTCTTCAAAATTTTATATTATTATGTAAACAATACCATTTATGACACAAATTGGATCATCAAACGTAAAAATGATGAATGTTCCGAATTGATACATAGAGAAAACCCTATAAAATCAACAAATCTTACATATTTAAACAACACCCTTTTTAACGAGCAAGAAAATTCCAAGTGTTATATATCTTATATTATTAATGTAGTATTAACAGTAGGTTTACTTTCTCTCATAACAGTGTTAGGACTTATGTATTATAAATTCAAAACAGAATAATAAGAATACAATTAAAACGAACAACCTTAAAATTTCTGATAAAAGAGTGGGGATGATAACTGGTGGGGATCATATTATATCATCAAAGACTATCTCGAAACAGTTCAGTTTACCAGATCACACTTAATAATAAACATGTATACTAATTTCAGTAAAGTAAATGAGTATAGCACTAATACTAATAATGTGTTTAAGAAAGACGATTCATGTATAAAAATTAGTGAAAAACTTCTAAATTCTAAAGTGTATTATTTAAATAATTCTTCATCCAAGTTCATAGCTGTTGGAATAAGTTTAAGTGATTTTTCACCAAGAGTTCTTATTGGAAGCAGAAACGGATTTTATGTGAGTCTAAATGAAGATGAATGGAAAGCTCTGTTGAAATACCAGGGAGTGATAGCTAATTATTTTTATTCTTCTAATTCAGATACACAATCGTTGATGTGTGGTAACATTACTTTAAGCTTTCATAAATATAATGATTGCCTCATCTTAAAAATTCAAAAATTGCATGGAAATTATGTTTATCTTTAATGCAGTTCTGTTGACACCTTATGGTCGCTCATTGAGATTGTGGATTATAGAATTCAAATAATTAACAAACAAGAATTTGAGAAGTATTTCAAATTGTTTCAAACTAGCCTTTGCACACAATCAAGAAACATTCTATCCGACATATATGAAGTGCTAAATCCAAATCAGAATGTCAACAGTGAAAATGTATGTGTGATGCTGGAAATGCTTTTGTTGTATCCGGAACAATTGGAAGAAAAATTAAAAAATAATCTTTCAACGAAGAAATATTATGAAGAAATCGGTCAATATTTGTGAAGATAAAAATAAACTATATTGGATGGTGGTGTGGTCCTTTGCTTACAGGCAAGCGCGAATATCTGAATATCAGAAATTTTATGCAGACAGACTTCGATTTGATAGAAGAATTGTGCAATGTCAAAATGTTTTGGACATATTTCTGAGTAAGGAACATAGGAACAAGATTTTTAATGAAAGGTTTAATGTTTAAATTTAAATTGATTTTTAATAAAATATTTCAATACTAACATTTGTTTTATTTGATAAAAAAAATATATAAAAATTTTAATTAAAATACGTTTAAGGTACAACCATTAAATTATAATACATCTCTTTTAAGAATCCATGAATTGTGTGATTTATCCAATCCAAGCCATTTAACATATACTTTATTTCCTTTTTTTCTTAATACTTTTTCTACCAAATAGACATCTGGATGTTTAACATTCTGCAACTCTTCTCCATAAAACCCTCCTGCAATTTCTTGGTTCTTTTCATCTTGAAGCAAATATGTAGTAGGATTTGTAACTTTAACTTTTTTTATGCTAAATATTTCATTTGACCAATTCGGCGTGTAACTCTTGGAAAATGCTTCTCGCTGCTTGCTTATCCGCACATAATCACCAACCCTAAATTTTGGAAACTTTGGATCGATTGTTTTTGCACGAGTAAAAGATGATCTTAAAATGTCTTTTTCATTATTTTTGTTAACTTCAACTGGCTTTTTATTGATTGTCGAATGTTTTGTGTTATTATATTTCTGAACTATTTCATCTAAATTTTTTCCACATTAAATTTTTTATAGTTCTGTTCACTCTTTCCACCACACTGGCTTTTAAATTAGAATAAGTGTTATAATGATTTATGCTAAAATCAGTCATTAACTTTTGAAAATCTTTGTTAAAGAATTCTTTTCCCATATCAGTTTGAAGGTGTTTTGGAACATTTTCAACAGTTTCCAAAATTTTTCTCATAGCTTGAGTAACTTCTTTTCCTGATTTTGATTTAATTGGTTCTATCCAAACATATTTTGAGAATACATTAATTACTACCAACATGTAACGATATCCTCTATTCAATTTCCAATAAGGTATCATTTCGACTAAATCAGCTTGCCATAAATCATTTAAACCTTTTACTATAACCCTCCGACGTTTGTAATATTTTCTGCTTGGCTTATGAAGTTCATTAACAATTTCTTCTTTAAAGTTAACAGTCATAGTTGTAAATTAAGAATGTTTATTGTTCTATTATAATTGGACATTTTATTACAAGTTCTCCATAAAACAAAGGCAAATATGTTATCGATTTTTTAGCGTTGTGGAAACTGATTATATCACCTAATATAATTTTGGTTTTCGTTCCATATTTTACTGCTTTACCGTTTATATGAAGAGCAACATCTTCTTTTGGATATTCAACTTTCTCTATATATCCCTCTTTGAATGGGAAAACATATGTATTTCTTCCATCTTGAAGTAATTCATATTGATTATTAATGGAATCCCATTTTCCGATAAAAGGTAAAACAATGTTATAATACAATTTTACTTTATTAATATCCACAATATTTAAGATCTCAGAAGATGAAGAAGAAGAAGAAGAAGAAGGAGCATTTCTATATTCTAATAATTTATTTTGATCTTTGAAAAGTATGTGTGATCCGAATTTATCAATCGACATTTTACCTTCATGGACTATAACATAATAATTGTTTCTTTGCAATTAATTACCTTTTATACAATTATTTTTGCTTCTCGAAGTTCTTCCAATATTGATATAATCTCATTTTGGTGGCCCGTATGACCTGCCATTTGCGAAGAAACTAGTAATTTTAATCTTTCCACTAGTTCGTTTACATCATCATAATAGACATAATCAATTTTTTTATTTGATAAATTTAACAACGTTCCTCCTTTTGTAGATCTTGTTTTTGTTGTTCTCTGACGTGTTTGAGGTGGTCTTAATCTGCTTAGACTTGAAACGCTTGAAATGCTGGATGTAGTCGATTTGCTCGATTGTTTCAGTATTTTTTTTTCAATTAAATATGGTTTAATTATTGTTAGATATTTCGGATCGGTAGTTCCCTGTATCTGTTCATTAGCATCATAATTTCTTCTATAAGCGTTTGTTCTTTTTAAAATATCCATATAATTTTCAAGATCTTTTGATGTATAACCCTTTGGATCTTGGAAAAAAATGAGCTCATACAATCCGGGAGTTCCTTTGTAGGTTAAATTTTTAACTTTCAAATTTTCTTTTTCAAAATCAATTAAACTATCTCCAATTTTCCATTTTTCCGCTACAGGGTCATGAGTTAGACCGTGAGTGTTATCCACATCTCGTCTACCCTTAATTGCCAAATCAACAAATGTTCTTACGAGCGGATGAAATGCCTCAAGATATTCCTCATAAGCAGGAGTTCTAGTTAATTCAAGGATGTCTTGTCTAACTTCTTCGTCAGTTGGTTCGATTATAGTGGACTCGTTTGGACTAGAAGTACGCCCTCTTGCTTGAGATGTCATTGTAGAACTCAATCTGCGACTAGGGCTGGGTAAAAAAACATCATCATTATCACTATCATCATTCTTCTCATATATTTCTTCATCTTGCAAAAATGATGGTATATCAGTGGGGAGATATTTTTTATATATGTTTGTCTGTCTTCTTGTTGGTTGTTGTTGTTTGATAGGTGAAAATTTAGAATGTTGAAGAGTTGAAAAGAACGAAGGTGAAGATATTTCCCGTTTTATTAATGGTTCCGATTTTATAGTTTTAATTAATTCCTGCAAAGGTTGAGTAATGGGCTTTAACTCTTTTTCTTGGCGAATTTTTGATTCTGCTATATCTGACTTTAGGGCTTGATATTTTCGCTTTACGGCTTTACGAGCTTTCACTAGTTCTTTTGCAATTTTCTCGTTCATGTTTATAGATATAGTTTAGATTATGAACTAATATTAACTTAATTGAAATGATGGTTATATATATTTTCTAAAATTTAATAAAGTTATCAAATCCCTTTCGATAACGACCAGATTTCATGTTGCAATCTTTATCAATAACTACAAAATCATAATCTGACCGCCAAAAAATACCACATAAGTCTTTAAATTGTTGATAAGACATATCGGTATTTACATGATCATCATAAATATGTTTTAAATTTGTACCATCTTGTTTAAATATTATTAACAAATTGGTATTATCTCTAATTAATTGTTTAGGAACAGCTGAATATGTTTGGCTTAAATAAAAACAATCAGTATTTTTATGTCTACCGAAACAGAAGTAATCTCTCATAATATTCTGATCACAACAAACAATGTCATCAAATATGATTATAGAATTAGGTTTAATTTCATTCGGTGGTAATATATCTTCTTCACGAGATGATTCAAAATATCCTATTTCTTTAATTGAGTTTAATAGATTTCTTAAAAACTCGTATTTTGATTGATATAATGATTTTGAGTAAATATACACATTTCCAAATCTTAACCCATTTTCGGAAGTTAATAGGGCAATAATTACATTAGTTTTCCCACATCCAGAGGGTCCTACAACTATTGCTCTTTTACATGAACCTCCAAACAAGACACCATGCTTTCTAAAATTGATTATATCTAGATCATGATTTTTTATCGGTAAAGAAAACTGTTGCTTTTCGATCTGCATTAGATCAGTGTTGAGCAAGCTCTAACTGTTTCAATGAAGAAAGGAACTGTAAACTTCATATTATATATATAATGGGATATGTTACATCTAGCTCTATTAAAAGCTTAATGCTCGTGTTGAAAGGTGGTTCACTAAACAGTCTTATTAATAAACTACCTTTTGAATTACACATTCCATCATACAAATATTGTGGTCCAGGAACAAAACTTGTTAAACGTCTTGAGCGAGGAGATAAGAGTAAAAATCCTTTAGACGAAGCTTGCAAAGAACACGATATTGCTTATTATAAATTTCCCGACTTGAAGAATCGCAACAGGGCAGATCAGTTATTAGCGGAAAGAGCTTTTCAAAGATTTAAATCGAGTGACGCTTCTTTAGGCGAACGATTAGCCGCACTAGGAATAGCGGGTATTATGAAAACTAAGTCTAAGTTAGGTATGGGTATTCAAAAGAGAGGAAAAGGAATAAAAAAAGGCAAAGGAATAAAATTGAAAAAACGAAAAAGAACTACCAGGACTATCTCATTTCAGTCAGCGTTACGAAGGGCGAAAAGGGGGATATTGGGAAGAAAATACAAAAATTTACGAATTGCGGCTGAAGATGCTCTAGCATCTATCAGTAAAGGAAACGTAAAGGTAAAACAACCTGCTAAAAGAATTATCCCAATTCCAAAATTCGGTGGTTTGTTACCGCTAATTCCAATATTTGCAGGACTCTCTGCATTGGGAGCACTAAGTGGGGGAGCTGCAGGAATTGCTTCATCAATAAATGCGGTTAAAAGTGCAAAAAATAAACTTGAAGAACAAAAAAGACATAATAAGGCTATAGAGCAAATGTCAGTTGGTAAAGGTCTCTTTGTGCGACCTTATAAGCAAGGTTGTGGATTATATTTGAAACCCTATGCAAAAAACTGTTAAATATGCTACCTCGCAAACCACTTTCAAATTTTGAGTTAAAAAAATATGTGAGGCTTTTGAAAATCCCTAATTTTCGAGGAATATTTATGCGTAATAAACTACCAAAAGTTATAAATAAAGTTGAATGTGCTATTATTAATTTGGATGATCAATATGGTCCAGGAACTCATTGGACAGCTTATGTAAAGCACGGTAAACAAATTATTTATTTTGATAGTTTTGGAGGTTTAAGACCACCTGCAGAAATAATATCATACTTCTTTAGCGATGGTAGCAAAAATGACATCTTTTATAATCATGATTCCTATCAATCATATGATTCATCAATTTGTGGGCAACTTTGTCTACAATTTCTTTATATAAACATGTAATTATGAACTATTCTTTATTTTAAAGAGGTTGTGGGAACTGACATGTCATTTACAATAGCTCTTTCTGCACAAAGTAGTGAACTTTTTGCATCATTTAATCCACCAATTTACTTAGATGAAGACTCAGATTATGTTATAGGACTAACAAATTTTGAAACTTTTAATGCCATTCCCAACATTGATGAAACTAATAACAAACTGTATTACGGGAATTCAAACGATTATGTTGAAATACCTGCTGGTAGTTATGAAATAGGCGATATAAATAAATTTCTACAAAATATTTTTGATAAAAAAGGAATATCTTTTCACTTATATGCTAATCATAACACTTTACAATCTGAAATTAAATCTACGGCTGATATTACATTTAAAGATGGAACTATTGGAAAAATTTTAGGATTTAAAAACCAAACTATTAAAGGTGATGGAAAAAGTAAATTATCAGACAATCCAGCTGAAATTATAAAAGTTAATTCCTTATGTATAGATTGCAGTATTGCTGAAGGTTCCTATCTGAACGGAAGACCTGTCCATATTATACATCAATTTTTCCCAAACGTTTCGCCAGGATTTAAAATAATTGAAAGTCCTCAAAATATTATTTATTTTCCGGTAATAGTGAAAGCAATAGACAAAATTACTGTTAAAATATTAGATCAGAATCTCGATTTTGTTAATTTTCGAAAAGAAACTGTTTCACTAAGATTACATGTAAAAAAACTAAATTTATAATGGTTATTTTTTATAATAGAAACGATATTCAATCAACAGCCAATATTCAACAAATTCAAAAAACATATAAAGCTAAACATAATAAAGTTAAGTTTAGTAGTCGAGTCAACGCTAATAGATTAACAAGTACAAACAAACAATTTCTTAAATCACTTGGACTTAAACTTTTGAAATGAGTATACTTAATGTTAGCGAAAAACTTTATATTGACAATTCTATTACTCACTCAGAGTTGCATTCTTATGAGCCATATTTGCCAACAAAATTAAGCAACAATGATGAAATACTAATTCCCGTTCATGAAATTGAAAAGTATACTCTTCCCTGCGAAAGTTTTCTTTACATAGAGGGAAAATTATCTAAAGCAGATGGAACAGTTTCTAAAACACTATCTCTTGTAAACAATGGGATAGCATTTCTCTTTAGAGAAATGAGATATCAGTTGAATGGGGTTACGATAGATTCTATAAGGGATGTTGGTTTAACATCCACTCTAAAAGGTTACCTCTCATATAATACAAATGAATCTGACAAATTAAAAAATGCAGGATGGTCACCAAAGATAGCAAATACATTAGTTGATGAAAAAACTGGTTCATTTAATGTTTGCATTCCTCTTAAAATGTTAATGGGTTTCTTTGAAGACTTTAGGAAAGTTATATTAAACGCAAAACAGGAGCTAATAATTGTGCGAGATAACACTGACAATAATGCTATTATAACTACCGATCCAAGTGAAATACCAAAAATTACTCTTCACAAACTAACTTGGAATATACCACATATTTCAGTAGCAATCCCTCAAGAATTATCATTAACAAAAATTATTGATAAGGGAACAGATTTAGTTATTGCATTTAGAAGTTGGGAATTAGTTGAATATCCGGAACTGTTGAAAACATCCAGACACAATTGGCCTGTTAAGACATCTACTAGAGTTGAAACTCCTCGTCATGTTATAGTTGCGTTCCAACAGGAGAAGAGAGATTCGAAAATATCAAATATGAGTGAATTTAATGATATAAACTTGAGAAATATTAAAGTTTTTTTGAATTCTGAAAGATACCCCTATAATGATCTTCTCCTGGACATAAGTAATAATAAATATGCTATATTATATGAAATGTATTCCCAATTTCGATCTTCTTACTATGCAAAAACCGAAGAACCTTTATTTGACCCAAGCGATTTTAAATCAAAAGCTCCTATTGCTTATATAAATTGCTCACATCAAAAGGAATCTTTACAAGCTGGACCTGTAGTAATGAGAGTAGAATTTGAACTAAACATAGATTTAGAAAAAGATACTTCAGCGTATTGTTTAATATTACATGATAAAGTTTTCACTTATAACCCACTCACTAAACTTGTTAAACAACTTTAATTTTCAAGTTGCTTTTAATATTACATTTCACCCCCACCCTCTTGAAGCACTACATTTATTTAACATTTGAACAAATATTTCTTAGTTGTATAAGATCATTTAAAGATAGAGCAACTCCAAGCAGGTTCTTAATATAGTTCATGAAGTAATGATCTTACAATATGTTCAAGAAATTAGACATTTTCATTAAAAATTTAGAAGAACTGAAAAAACGTATTGAATCATATTCCAATAAAAACTTTGTGCTTAAAAAATTTGCAACTTTAAAAATATGAGATTAGTTTTGGATATTCAAGCGTTCAAAGATGAAAAGAATAAATTTCTACCTAAAGAATTAGCTGCCTATGATGGAGAAAAAATTAGTCATTATGTTTTCAAGCAACCATTTTCTTTGAATTCTCTTTCTCCTGAAGCGCACAAGCAAGCTGTATGGTTAATGAAAAATCACCACTGCATTAATTGGAATATCGGTTATACTCCACTACACCACTTTTCAACAATTGTAAAAAAATTGACTGAACAAGCGCAATTTGTTTACGTTAAAGGAAACGAAAAAGCAGATTACCTAAGAAAATATTCCAGCAAACCAATAATTGAATTAGATGAACAACCAATTTTAATTGCTTCAACACCTAAATGTTTTTATCATTCAAAGTCACCATCTATGTGTGCGCTTTCAAATGTGTTTTATATTTATAATAATTTTTTTATGAATGAATAAAAAAAAATAATTTTATTTAACTTTGTTTTATTAAATACATTTCATTTCTCACATTTAAATTTCCTAATACACACATATATTCTTATAATATAATTTTAACATATTAAGTTCCAATACAAACTTTACTCTGTCTTTGTTCTTTAAGAACTCGCTACACACTTGTACACCTTTTTTACAAAACTCAGCATGTTGCATATAGTTCTCATACCACAGTATATCTTGAGCTTCAGCATCATTTCCCGCAAGCGCATAAAACCGCGAACAGGCTTCCGACATCAAAAAGTTTTCATAAAGTTCTAACACAAAGTTCTCCATATCTTACACAAATACTTCAAATTGAAGTTCTCCCAATTCTTCTTCTGCCAATTTTATCACATCTAATATAGTTGGATCTCCTATATATTTCTTCAAACTAACCACTTCAACAAAAAATCCCAATTGTTTCAGTTCAACTACAAACTGCAATACATTGAAATTTTCAAAGTATTGAGCACAAGCGGACGCACCTTTCGAATAATGTTCCGCAAACTCACAATAAAAGTCAACATATTCTGGTCTGCTATGCATAGCATTATAATAATTATCTGAAGTTACTTGGTTAAATTCTTCATGTAACTTTTTCACAGCCTCATCCATAACTGTTAATGTATATAACTAACAGCGACTAAATGATCGTAAGTATCAAAGTTTCTTATAAACAGAAAATTCCTTTTTATTATCACATTGATGTTCTGGGAATGATATAAACTAGTTCATTATCTTCTTCATTATTATCACCATCTAGAATAGTTTCAAAAATATCTACAATTGATTTAGTTTCTTTCACAATAGCTCTTTTTTGATTAGTATATTTTATATTAATGTAATCACAATGACTTCTACACAATGGACAAACATCCTTCGTTTTTAACCATTCTGTCAAGCAATCTAAACAAAATTTGTGTTCACACCAATTTGGTGTGCAAATGTTTTCTTTTTCCAAAGAACTAAAACAAATAGGGCATTCCTCTTTCAAATGCACTTCACTTTTTTTCTTTTTTGAACTAACTGTTTCCGAACTAACTATTTCTGAATTGACCCTCTTGAGTACTCGATTTCTTAATTTGAGTTCTTCCATTGAAAACTAAACTGTGAAGTGAAGAAACATGCAGAACTGCTGGTTTTATTATGTTTATTTAAGAGGGGAGGGGAAAAGTCAGGGTCAGGGGCAAGGTCAACATATATGTAGATAAGGATGGGAAATGTATTAATTACATGATGAGAAAGACTCCTCAGTAAGCAAAAGAGAGAGAGCCCTCACGGAGGATAAGGTAATTACCTCCTCCGTGAGGACTCACTCTCGTTAACACACTACTAAAGGAAAAGCAACAATAATGAAATCTCAACAATAACTTCTTTTAAAAGTATTTAAATCTGCGAAATGACTTATCTTTGTACTAGATAAATCCAGATGCTTGTAGAGCATCTCACAGCTTAGAAGACATATGGTATTTTTTTTTCAAGAAAAAATTAGTGTGTTTGTAGACCACACACCAGAAGTAAAACTCCATCCGCATAAAAGAGAAACAGATAATAGTCTACAGGCTTGCACGGTGTATTAAGCACGAGCGCGCCGCCTGTTTGTGAACAAGCTTTAAAAAAAGTTAAGTGTTACGGGGCACATGTTCGTCTACATCTACGGATCGCAATATTACAGGACAAGGCGATTGTGTGCCATGGAGTGAGATCCTGACCTCCACCCGGATAAGTAATACTAATAATTATAATAATGATCAATTAAAAATACCATAAACAACATAATCCAAAGTGGTATAAAGCTAATAATAAATATATAGTAAGTGATAGAAAGGTACGTTTTAATGCTTAGAATTGAAAGCATTTTTTTATGGCAATGACACACACACTAAAGAGAGATCCTATGGCACTCGACGCGCGATGTGTGTGCGAAGCTGTTGATCGACACGGTTCTTGAATAGCAGTAGGTTGTAATTTGAAGAAAACAGATGTCCTGGGAGTGAGTTCCACAGTGATGTAGTACGCCAGATAAAGGATCCCCGTAAAGCGATGTTCTAGGTGTGTCCAATGGTACAACGAACCGGTGCGCTCTTGCCATCTGTCGTGACTGTCTGAAAGGCCCTGCTGGGGGCAGGATGATGCCACATGTCTGAGGTATCCCAGACTATCCAGATCCCGGATCGTTGACGAGGCGTACAGCTCTCTTTTGCAAGGAATCCAGCAGCTTTGGGGTGAACTTCGGTGCGGCACCCCAGATATGTGAGCAATATTCTAAGCACGGTCTTATTTGCGCTTTCAAGTGCAAGAGCAGCAGCTGTTTTGAAATAGCGGACCAAGCGTTTGCGGAGATGATTTTAATATGGTAGCAACGTGGTCATGCCAGGACATATTGCTGTTAATCGAGACTCCCAGTAGTCCGATTGACGAGGATGAAGGAACGGTCGATCCTGTGATAATGATGTGAGGGTCCGACGTACTGGCTTTTCCAGTAAACGTGGCCGCTTGAGTTTTTGCTGCATTGAACTGGACAAAATTTTTGTTGCTCCAAGTTCGAACCCTCTCCAGGTCTTCATTAATTGCGGTGATTTGTCTCAGTCGCTGGTAAATGTTTTTCCAATCTAAATTGGGGACAAGGGTACTGTTATCTGCCAGACTGTAAACAGGATTATTGGTTTCGGTCGGCGTCAATAGTAACTTGAACTTGAACTTGAATCTTTATTCGTTCTTTATAAAATGACCCATAGGGTGTAGAACATGTCAAAAGTAACTAAAAGCTAAGAGTACATGAGTAGTAACATATTAAAATAAATTTAAGCTAGATTTCAGATTTAAAATGTAACAGTACAGAATATAAACTAACACAGAATAAAATACGATACAAGTACTGAAAGTTTAAGGAACATTTAGGATATTCAAGATGGCGCACTTGAAGCCGATACAAGAAACAAAAAAAAATAACAAAACAGACAATGTTGATACCTAGTTAAATGTATCCTGAAAAAACTCCTCCACCGCATAGAAGGCTTTTTCGACAAGAAGTATTTAAAGTTTATTTTTGAATGTATCTAAAGAAAGTAGATGCAATTTTTCTGGAAGTTTATTGAAAAAATTGATTATTGAACAGTGGACATTTTTTTGAATCTACGAGAGATGATTTCTGTTGTAAACTAGATGGGATCTATTCCTAGTATCCTCATAAGACTTCACAAAAACTGCCGCCACCAAAATGTAAGTAGAAACCACTGCAAGGAATCCAAGGCCCCTAAGAAGCTGCCTACAAGACTCCCGTTATCCCAAGCCAAGCATGTTTCTCACACATCGCTTCTGCAGAATCAGAACCCTACCAACCTCAGAGCCGTTTCCCCAAAGCACAATCCCATATCTAATTCTTGAATGTATGTGTGCATGATATGCATTCAGAGAGGCCTCCAAACACACGCTGCGTGCAAGCACTGTCAGAGCGTACGCATATTTAGCCAGAGTTGAAGACAGCCCATCGATATATAGCCTCCAGTCCGAACGAGAGTCCAAGCAAACCCCCAGAAACCATCTGATCTCACTGCCGAAATAGTTTGTTCTTGATTTGTAAAAGTTGGTGGTTCATTATTGAGTTTATAAGAAAATTTAATTAATTGAGTTTTATTTATGTTTAATATTAAGTTATTAGCAGTAAACCAATCTTCCAATGATTTAAGAGTGTGAAAAATTGTGGTATTTGGGTTCATATTTTTCTCTAAGGAAAAAATGACTGAAGTGTCATCAGCAAATTGAACTATAGTGTGAAATTTCATTTGTGTATATTATCACCGAACATTAAATGTTCGTTGATATTATATAGAAAAGTAGTCCCAGCAAAGATCCTTGGGGTGCCCCCCTTTTTATCGTTTCCAGGTTTGAGCGCATCTTCCTGCCAGTGGAGTCACAATCCTCTGTACGCTGTTGTCTATCTGCAAGATATGACTGTATCAGATTCAGTGGCAAGCCCCTAATTCCAAAACACTCTAGCTTAGACAAGAGCACCCCATGATTCACACTGTCGAACGCCTTGGACAGGTCGAGACACATTACCATGGTTTCATTGTTTCCTTTTATAGAATCAAGTATTTTGAAAAGTGCCTTATATATAGAACGAATTTTTAATTTATTTTTCCGAAATCCATTCTGCACATCAGAGAAGGCATTATTGTTTTCTATGAAGTTGACCAGCCATTCATATACTACTTTTTCGTATATTTTACTAAAATTATTAAGAAGTGCTACCGGTCTGTAGTTTTTAATGTGATTATTTCCCCCTTTTTGTAAATAGGTTTAATTTTAACAATTTTGAGCTTTGTGGGAAAGATACCTGAGCTCATTGAAAGGTTAATTAGATATGTAAGGGCTGGTGATAGTTCGCCTGCAGTATATTTGATTAAATAAATAGGAACCTCATCTACACCCGTAGATTTTTTATTTTTGAGACCTTCTATTATTTGAATTATTTCTTGTGGATTAGTTGGATTCATAAAAATAGTTTTGTTAGATTTTTTTACATATTTTAAAGCAATTTGTTTATTTATATTAAGAACAGGACGTGCGTTTATAAAATAATTATTTATTTCATTATCGTCTCTTCTTTGTTATTATTCTTTATAGATATATTTTCAAAGGCTGAATTGTTGCTTTTCTTGCTAGAGTTTGTGTATGTATTGACAAAGTTCCAGATAGTTTTAGAAGGGTTCTTTGATTCTATAATTTTCTTTAAATTAAAAAGTCTTTTAGATTCATTGACCACACGTCTCAAAATACTAGCATATGCTTTATAATGATTGTAGGGTATTTCTCCCTTGATCATTCTTTTTTATAGCATTCTTTTGTTGTAAGAAGATATTTTTATGGCCTGGGTAATCCAGGTTTTTTATTTTTTTCTTTTAACCATTTTTTTAGGAAATATTAAGTCCATAAGGCACACCACAATACTTACAAAAATATTATAGGCCTCATCAGACTGCTCGGATTGATATACTGTCTGCCAGTCCTGTTGAGTTAACTCTGTTTTAAACTGAGCCATTTTTGATTTAGAAAAAATTCGCTTTTTAAGAGAATGAGACTTGTGCTTTGTGGACTCGGCGTGAAGATGAAGTTCAACACCTTGGGCTTCATGATCAGACAATGCTGTCTGTATCACTTCGGCATCAGCGACCAGACTTGAGCCAACGAAAATGTTGTCTAGAAGAGACTGACTATGTTGAGCGATTCTAGTAGGAGCAAAACATTTTTGGTCAGGATCATAACTCAGTAAAAGATCCTGAAATAGTCTACTGTGCACTCCGTCCTGAAACAGACCGATATTAAAATCTCCGCATAGGACAAGCTGAAAATTTATAAAAGTATTTTGAACAAAGATTAAAATATCTGTTAACCTGCAGTGGAAGAGCATTCAATCTGACCTTCCATGCTTTTGGATACGACTTCTTTGAGTATGTCGAAACAATAGTATAGTTCTCGATGTTCAGCGTTTTTATCTCACTACTGGTATACAAGTGTTCGGTACCGCATAGAATGGTTGGAGATCGCAGTTCCTCCATTATGCTAACTTCAACTTCGTTTACTTTATTTTTGAGACATTGGAAGCTTTGGTGGCAAACTCGTATTGATCTTTCTTTCGATGTTCCCATTGCATGATGAGGAACAGAGTTTGTGAAAGTATTGCGCCCTAAAGGCATACCCGCGTTAATGGCGAGTGTGTCTGAGATGTGTCCATCAACTGCAACGTACAGAGATCAGTTCTAAAGGAAACTGGCAAGCCAACTACAAAGAGGATCTGGCAATCCAAAGGACGGCAGTTTGTTGAGTAATCCGTCATGTCAAACTCTGTCAAATGCCTTTGAAATACCCAATGCAATCGTTTGAAATTCTCCGTAGTTCTCAGTTGCCCTACTCCACATATGAGTAACATGTTGGTCTTGAAGTACTTTGTTGATTGACTACGCGTTCTATGACTTTGGAGATTATTGGAAGCAAGGCAACATTTGCAGCAATTGGGCGATAGTTGAGGCTGACATCATCTAAACACCTAATAATACTTCAGTACCCCAAAAATCAAATAATCTTCACTAACATTTACCTCAGTTATCATATTTATCTATCAAAAATTAATATCATACTTCAACATTTATCATTCTCATTTCAAGATTTCTTTTCTATTACTCTTGAAAAGGGTGTTAATTGCGGCAATAAATCCAATATCCTTTTACAACCTTGGACTTCAAATAGTAGTCACACTATCCAGTTGTATTTAGTTGATCTTCTAAATTTAGGACATTTTTACTAGATTCTTAATACAGTTAAATTGTCTTCTAGTACAACCTAGCGAAACTTCGGTTTGAACCGGCAGGTATAGCAACACTATTAAAGAATCCTCTCGAGGAGGAATTAGCTTACTCTAATCCCCCCAATCAGAAACCTTATTTTCAAGACCAACCGCATTATTGTTCAGCTCTAGCATCATGCTTAAATATAACTCCCTGTTATTTACAAGACCAAATATGATGCCATTACATGTAACAAAAATCCAACAGAGGACTACTTGTATCCTTATTGTTCCCACTATATAACAAAAACCAGTTATAGTATATATCCTCCCATTTCCCTTTGAAACCTTTTTCAGGTCAGCTATTATCCTTGTGAAGGATTCATTCTTATTGCGTGAAAGATCCGGGCAAAATGGCATTAGGGCTTCTCGTCTTGATTGTCTGACGGCATGTTTGTCGGCACGACGAAATCGGACCCTATTTTATTTGTACCATTAGAATAAGTAGCTATAAAGAAGGAAAAAGAATGCCTTAGCGGGCTTCGGGAATGTTTATTTGGGATTCATTTGACGTGGATCCATTTTATATTTTTGGAAGATGTTAATTACTATTAGTAGCACGCCGTAAATATATCGAAGAGTCGCCTTGGTAACTGGGAACAAAATACGGTACTACTCTAGAATAAAGAATAGAATCAGGAACTCGCGTCTTGAGCAACAAATTTAAACGAAATTGATTGATTTGGCACCCGTAGGTTAGGTTTAGAAGCTACTTTGATTACTGTATGCGCGAATCCAAACGTCAAGATCTAGCATTCTATAATGGTCAAAAAACGGTACTAAAAAGCTTCTCCTGACACGATACTGACGGTTAAAGGTACTCGCGACCTAATGCGTAGAAGGTGTGCGGAAACTTGAAACGATGGCAGTAACAATTGAACGATAATAGCATTATAGGATGACAGCGGTACAATGGATACGGTGCAACAACGGGAAATATCCTGATGCGGCTCCTTGCACGGGTGACGTTCAAATCCCGTAATGCGCATGCGCGTGTGTGTGTGTGTGAGAGAGAGAGAGAGAGAGAGAGAGAGAAAGTAAAGGCAAGACTGATCGGAACGGACCTAGCACAGGTCTTGGAAAGAGAAAGAAAGAAAGTAGTACAGCTGGTCGGAACATACCTGGCGCCAGCCTTGGAGTAGAGAGAGAAAGTAGTATTGACCTAAACGGAGCTAGCGCTAATACTTGAAGTAAGAGAGAAAGAGAGGGATAGTATAGATGAGACTGGTCGGAACTGACCTAGCACCAGTCTCAGAAAGAGAGAGAAGGAGAAAGTAGGGTTGACTGGAACGGACCTTGCGCCAACCACAGAAGTAAGAGAGAAAGAGTACAGATGAGGCTGGTCGGAATGGACCTAGCACCAGCCTCGAGAAGAGAGTGTAGTGTTAATGGGTGAGAGAGTGTTACCTACAAAAACCCCGGTGTATTGTGCTGGTTCAGCACGATGTGGCCCGGTTTTGTTGACGTGGCGCGTGGTGGGGATCGCGTCACGGTCGGCCATTAAGTTGGGACCTCGCGCACACGATTCACGGCAAGTGATGCAGCGTTCTACCAGTACTACGCGAGAATTACCGAAAATACAAAAACTGTTTTCCCGGCCGACTTTTCGTGGCGGAATACCTTAGAAAACTGAATTAAGTGTGTCAAAATTACATTTTACGTGAAAGAATGACGTCAATAGTCCGTATAATATGAAAGTTAAAACCTAGAGTACATACCATGTCCTAAAAATATAGTAGCTTTGTTACAACATGGACAAATCAGATAATTTAGATTCGGACAGGGGTTTTGCCCTCAAGACAGGGAATTGATAAAACATCAATATATAAAGTAAAGTATTATATCCTTGATGATTGCCAACTATTGCACGTTAAAACTTCAGTGTTTAAAAAATTTCTCAAAACCAAAACAATACAGCTTTTGCTAGATTCTTTGTTCAACACATTGATGACTTTCAAGAATGATGGTATCACCGGTATATTAAGGTACTCGAGGCAGTCTTCAGCTTTGAGGATTATTCGCTGTATATATATTCTGATGCTTACCAGCTGAACCCCAGGTAGAAAAGACGTAGCATAGAGGGAGCATTTCCAAAAATTGAGGGCGTGATGCACAGTCTAAAGCCTTCGAGAAAACACAAACGTTACTATTCCACTTTTCTCAAAGGCCTCCACTATGCATTGTATCGACTTAAATACCATAATGCTAGTAAAACCAAGCTGGAATATTGACAAAAGCTAATTCATTAAGTACAAGTCGACACCATACTAATATTACGGTTTTAGATTCCTTATAACTAAATTTAAAGTTGATGCTCATTCAGAGAGCCTTCTTGCATTAAAAAAAATGAGAAAATCTTTTTTCGTATAAACTTTTCCAAGTAACACAATATATATATTTTCGATTATTTATGTTTCTTTTTTATTTCTTCGTCTCCTCCTCTCTCCTACTTGTCGTATAATTTTATTTTTTGACGAACTCTTAGAATTAATATTTTTAGTGTCATTGACCAACGGCTGCTAAACTTTAGTCTGTAAAAATGATCCGAAGGCAATTTAACTCGTTTTCTTACAGTTCTGCTTTGCTTGTGAATATATATTTAAAGTTAATGCTCATTCAGGAAGAATTCTTGCATTCAAAGAGTTTTTTTTAGAAATCTTGCCTAGTGTAAGGTTTTCCAAATAACACATTATATACTCCTTCAATCATTTATATATTTTTTTATATCTTCTTCTTCTCCTTTCTCCTATTAATTTCATTTTAGTATTTCATCTTCTTCTATCTCATTATTTGATCAACCGCTCCTAAAATTTAGTCTATAAAAATGAGCCCAAGGTGATTTAATCTCCAAAAAAGTTATTCTTGTTTGGAATTAATAAACGTCTCATTATTATTATTATTATTATTCTAATAAATATTATTATTATATGCCGGTAATGACAATATAATTTATTTTATAGCAGCCGAAATTATTCAATTTGGTTAATTTTTTATGCATTATAAATTAGGTATTTGCTCCCGATTAAAATTCCTGTACATATATAAAAGCTGCAATTATTGATTCATATTTAATTAATTTCGTTTAAATGAAATTTTAAATTTATTTTCACGCCACTAGGAGATAAAATAACGGTTTTTTAATTAATATTATATTCCGCTTTTAATTAGGCAAAAGTCATTTAAATTAATTCCGTTGAAATTGCTTTTTACTGCCATATACGTATCCATGACATGCACGTGTCAATATTGGAATGTTTCTATATTTGCAGTATTAATCAGCATTGCGGTTTTATTAGCTTTTTCTAAAGCTGTGTAATAATATACATTTAACCACATTATGTTTAGTTTGTTACGCAACACATTACCGCACAAGTGCTACTTGCCGGCCTAACATTTTAAAGTAAAGACTGAAGTAAAGGATGAGCAAAATAAAAAGGTTTGCTTCTTGTCTTGCTAAGCAAGTTCCCAAGTAAGGCAAGATTTCTTGTTGTATGCACTATTACGTAATCAGGTACGAAATTCATCATTTTGGGTAATGAAACGAGCGTCCAGAAATGAGTTCCAATATTTACTAATTAGCATGTTTACAAGAGAGTTTTTTTCTAATAAAAAAAATCATTCTTTATACCGATAATGTTTCTAAATTCGTATCCCTTGTCAGTTGGCATGTTTCATGTATACATTTCTATAATTTGAGTTTTATTGTTCTCGAAGAGGTCGTCAAAGCCATCAGTGATTCTTTGAAAATTTAAAGCAAAAATTATCTGGCTTGACAATAAATTAGAAAGATGTCAGCCAAAAAAAAAGTAATCAAAGGAAAACTGTTGCTGGTTTATTTCGACGGAAAGAAGACTTCTGAAAATCTGAACTCTTCACTTCACTTGTGAGGCGACCTATCTCTAAAAAGGAGTATTTCGCAGAACACATGTGCGTGGACTTGATGGTTGCCTACCTACAGTAGTAAAAGTCGAATCTATGATAAATTTAAGCTTAGTTAAAATACAAACAAAAATTCCGCAATTTAAAGAAAGCTAAATTACAAAACTGATTGGCTGTTAAAATTAATATGGCTATAAAAGTTTTGTAGAATTAATGAATATCAGATGGTTGACCTATCCTGATAAAAAATAGCGATAATAACTATATTCGAATTTCTAAAAATGTAAACAATTCCTTCCATATAAATAATGTTTCCGCCGTCACATTACAGAGAACGATTTAGATGAGTGGGAAGAAGATTCGAGTATAATACAAATTGAAACCCTCATAAAGAAAATTCGATTTAATAATTTCAAACACTCTGACGGCATGGGAAGTTCGCGATTCGTTTTAAAGCTTTTAAGGCTTTTAACGTCTAAAAATATCGCCCTTTACAAAAATAACTGACATTTATCGCTTAAAGTTTGCCGATTAGTCTGCATGTTATTAAATTTAAGGGATTTTGAGGGTGAATATCTGAAATAATTAGAGTATTTAACAATTATTGGTAATCTTACGTGACGTCTGAATTATTTTTTTATTCATGGAATAGAGAAATATCAAAGGAGGGGCATCATTGTCATTAAATAGTGATTGGCGTGCTTACAATAATATGAATACTTTAGTTTTATTGAGAGCGAAAATAATAATAAATAATTGAAATAAATTCGATAGTTTTAACAAAATTTTAATGGTGTTTAAGGTTTCAAGTGGCAACAGTTCTATTGTATGAGAAATTGACGTTAATAGAGTGTTTTATGTGAAATAAATTAAAAAAATAGCATTTATTCCAAAAGAACAATTATTCTCAAAGTGCAAGATCTGCTATGTGATATCTGGTGTCAGTAATCGGCGATCCTGAAGCATTTTTATCCGTTATCAAATACGATAAAGGGTCACTTTGAGTCATTTCTTGAGACAAAAAAGTCGTGTGGACGGAGAATGGGAGTTCTATGGGTTAATTTCGGGAAGGAAAACTCTCTAAACGCGTCTCTATTTGGAAAATGTCTGGAAAACGTAAAGAAATCAATTTCAAGATAAAAAAATTTAAAGTAATTATTTTTCTCCTAGCATTATAGGATGATAACGGTACAAAAACTGTATTAGAAGACACTTTGAAAATGATAATGCTTTTTATTCAAGGTGAGCTAGTCGAATTTAAAGGTTTGGCTATTTCGAGTTTTGACACGGCACTTATTATTTTAATACAGGAAAACCAAATAATCTGAGGCAACCAAAATTTCATATATTCAAGATGGGGAATATAGGTAGAATATACCAAAAAATCACAATGTTCCGATTGAAAATGCAGGATTGGTGATTTTTTGATAGCTTTTGTAGTCAACAAGTAGATTTTTTTGCTTGAAATCTCATTTAAAACGATTTGAAGATGAAAGAAGAGGCCATGAGGGATGAATTTGCTCATTTTTGACGTGCTAATCAGCAGTTCTGACACACAGATGATACTTCAAGATGGAAAGGATTGGTCAAAGTATTCGCGTTCGCTCAAATGAAGAAGACCTGATTCAAAAATTCTAGATTTATGTAAAAAATCAGATGTAAAAGCCATAGATGCTAGGCTGCCCACACTTTATCCTGAACTAATCTTTACAATTTTAGCCCTCAATATATTAATTCTGGCTTCAAAAAAACATTTATATAAGGCTCTTTGTTATTTCAAGATGAAAAAGATTGGTCCCTGCCGACAAGATATCCGCATTCGCACAGAAAAAGAAAATCTGATTCAAATATCCTGGATTAATGTAATAAATCGAATGTAAAAGCCGCAGAAGTTAGTCTGCTCAAACTTTATCCTGAAGTAATTTTACGGTTTGACCTCCCAATATGTTAATTCTGGCTTCTAACAGCCATTAATAGAAAACTGATCCTCATGGATGGTCATTGACTCAAAATATCCGCGTTCGTTCAGCAAAAAACACCTGATTCAAAAATTCTGGATTTATGTAAAAAATCAGATGTAAAAGTCACAGATGCTAAGCTGCCCACAGCATATCCTGAACTAACTTTTACGGTTTTACCCCTTATATATAAATTTTGGCCTGAAAAACCATTACTATAAGGTTGGTCCTTATCTCTTTGATATTTCAAGACGAAAATGACTGGTCCACATAATATCTCAGTTCGTTAAGAAAAGGAAAATCTGATTCAAAAATTCTGGATTTATGTAAAAAATCGGATGTAAAAGCTACAGATACTAGGCTACCCATACTTTGTTCTGAACTAATTTATACAGTTTTATCTTCCAATGTATCAATTCTGGCAACTGAAAAGTTTTATATTCTACCTCTACGCAAAGGGACCAAAAATACTCGTCAGTCTTGATTGGTTTCAAAACGCAGAAGGACAATTTCAAAATGATGGAAAGGTAGCTGGAGCTAAGCCCCAAGAATCAGAAGAAAAAATCAGTATGAGATGAGCTGAGGATTTAGTAGAATTCTATTTTTAAAAATGAAAATAAACTTTACCTAAATGAGAAGTACCTAATTTATTCGTATTAGGAAGAATTAGGCTTAGTATTTGTTAGAGAGATAAACTAGATTAAGTAAGAGTGTACATACAGCATTTAACATTTCAAGATGATAAGCCAAGTGAATTAGGGATATTGTGAACTATTGAAATAATTTTCCTAAGTAAGAGCTTGAACATTATTAGGCAATCATAAAAGGCAAACTTATAAACAAAACAAGCAATAATAACCAGTCTGGCAGACCTTGTCTCACACCGTTCATCTAGCGCCTATATCCAAGGAAACTTGCGGCGGCCGACGGCCCCTCTGGATAACCTAAACCTATAATCCGAACTTCAACCGAGCTGACCCATTCAACTCTGGATGTCCTAAAACCAAAAATTCTGTCCCAGTGCTCATATGCAAGGAAACTTGCGGCTGACCCCCTGTGGACTAATCCTAAACTAACAAAACTTTCGGCTTTAAATATTTCAAGATGATAAGCCAAGTAAACTAAATGATGAACACAAACTAACCCAAACTACTAAATAATTATCAACCTAAGTTTGAATTTAAAAAACGTTACGTAAACATACAAGGCAAATTCATAAACAACGCAAGCGATAATAAGTTTTGTTTTTCAACCGTCAGCAAAATGTTCTTATATAAATTTGCGAGCGGACCATCAGTCCGGCAGACTTCGTCTCACTTATGGTGGCCCCTCTGGATAACCTAAATCTGTAACCCGAACTCAAACGGGCTGTCACTCATAATACGATCCTTTACAGTCCTACGCCGCCATTATACTATATTAGCCGCGTCTGACTGGTGGGTTAACATCACTTTAGAGTACTGTTAACTCTTCACACATGGCCCTCCGCTCGCTTCGCTCGCTCCGGGGCTCAACCAGACAAATCCAACGGAAGCTAACCCAAATTTACAAAAAGAAACAAACATGACCTTAAAAAAATAAACAAAACATGTCTTGTCCCCGGCGGGAATTGAACGCGGGACACCTACGTTATAAACGCGGTACCTGACCACAAGACTAACTAGACCTGGTGGAACAAACTGACTGGACCGTAGATAAACTAAAAGTGACGTTAATCCACCAATCAGAAGCAGCTAAAATAGCATAAAGGCGTCAACTTTGGAGGTGCCATCTCTGGTGTGAGTCCCCGAAACCAAAAATACTACCCCAGTGCTCATACGCAAGGAAACTTGTGGTTGCCACCCTGGAGGCTAACCCCAGAGAGACAAAGATGAAGCTGAAAGAAATCTCATGGTTAAATCTGTCAAGTCAAGCTTTTTTATACACAATGGCCTAGCCTCAGAATCAATAAATGTTTATTTCAACGGAAAGACATGCGCATTATAATTATCGAGTCGAGTGTAAATTCAGTAAGTTTTTGTCAATAAACTTGTTATTGTTTTTACCGTTGTGTTATGTTACCTTAGCTACATAACTCCGTCGCGGCCGTCGGTATCTAACAATTAGGACAAATTTTTTTAATGTTTGGCACACTCACAAAAGGAAAATCTATACCACACAACGAGCGGTGCGTGTGCGGAGAAAATGGTGGACGTTAGACTTGAAACATTGTAGGTTGTAGTTTTCGGGAAAGACGTTGTATTGTATTGTATGTAAAGGGATCGCTCGGCTTTTCAGCCCTTCTTCACTTAGACCTAAAAGGTCTTTTGTGACTACCCTGCTTTAGATTTTCCCAGAAATGCCTGCACTTTTCGCGAAGTTCAGGATATTTCTAGGGGCTAGTTGTGTAATATCCTTGGGATTACATACTACTCCTTCCAGATATTTTAACCTTTGGCGGGTCAGTTCTCTACATTCGCAAAGAATGTGTTCCGCAGTCTCGTTTGCTGAGTTGCAAAATCTACAACGTGGATCCTCAGTCTTTCCCATGTTGTGGAGATTGTATCTCCATGGTCCATGACCTGTTAGGGAGCTAGTGACCAGTCTTAGATCGTTTTTATGGAGCTCTAGTAGCTTCTTAGAGTATTCAGACGAGTGCGATACGAATCTTTTCGCCTGTCGCTCTCCTGGAGTGTTTCTCCAGTAGGCCTCTTTCTGCCTTTTTTCCCACTTATTGAGGTCCTCTCCGAGGTGTCATCTGGTGGTGCCACAGAATGGTTCAGGTCCGTAGAATAGACTCTGTGCTCCTTCTATGGCCAGTTGGTCGGCAATTTCATTGCCTTCCACTCTTTTGTGCCCTGGCGCCCACAACAGATTGACTCTGTTATGCTTAGCCAGTTGGTTAAGAGCGTTCTGGCATCCCCAGGCAAGCTTTGAGTCAAATTCGCACGAGGCTAGTGCCTTTAAAGCCGCCTGGCTGTCAGATAGTATATTTATGGTTGCGCCTCTCGGTTTTCTTTTGATGCATTCAGAGGCGCACAGTTCAATGGCATGGATCTCTGCTTGGAATATGGATGGGGTTTTACCCAGAGATTTTGACATACTGCATCTAGGAACATAAACCCCGGAGCCGACTCCTTGTTTTATTTTAAATCCATCTGTGTACCAGACCAATGTACCTCGTTCGGGCTGTAGTGCTGGGCGATCTTTTATGGTCACCTTAAAGGAGCGTTGGAAATCCCTTGTCTTTGGCATATGGTCTGTTGGTTTGGCCAGCGATTCGACTCTGATTGTGTTCAGAATCTTTAGATGGCCAGTCAGATCACCTGACTTAGTTGATTGGGTCTGGATTACTCTGGACGCGCTTAATAAGGCCTCCCTCCTCACGCTTAAATGCAGGGGAAGAAGGTCCAGCATCGTCTCCAGTGCTATCGTGGGGCAGGTTTTTATTGCCCCTGTGATACCCAGACAGGCAAGTCTTTGCACTTTTTGTATCTTGCCTTGCGTAGTATTTTCCTCTGTTTTGGTCCACCAGACCAGTGAGGCGTATGTGACTATTTACAACCGTAACGTATGACCAATAGATCATCTTGGGTTTAAACCCCATGTTTTGCCAGAAAGTCCGCGGCATGCCCAAAGTGCCGCTGTTGCCTTTTTGGTAGTCCTTTCTATATGTTCATTCCAGTTAAGCCTGCGGTCGAGGACTATCCCCAGGTACTTAACACTGTCTGAGAGTTCAACCGTCACGCCGTCTAGGCTAGGGGCTGCAAGGTCCACCTTTCTCCTTTTTGTGAACAGTACTATGACGGTTTTACTGGGATTGACATTTAGTCCTGCCCTTATACACCAGTTTTTAACAAGATGTAGAGCATTTTGCATTTTGGCCGATACTGTGCCATCATACTTGCCCTTAATTGTGATGACTAGGTCGTCAGCATACCCTTGGACGTCATACCCTTCGGTTGTTAGTTTTACCAGGACTCGATCTACTACCAAGGACCACAGCAAGGGCGATAAAACTCTGCGTTGCGAACACCCTTTTGCTGCTTTTAACGTTACAGTAGCGTCTCCTAAGGTTGAGGTAACTACAAAGCATGGCTTTTATCAATTTCGTTGTAGTTTCGTCTATGCCTCTGTCTTATGTGCCCTTTGTATGGATTCATATGAGGTGTTGTCAAATGCACCCTCTATGTCTAAGAATGCACACATAGCCACTTCACTGTCTTTTACTAGGCATTGGAGCGCACTTATCGTGGATTTTGCCCGTTGGTAGGCAAACTGTTTTGGATGTAGTGGGGTTCTGGAGATAAACTCGCCCCTGATGTATTCATCTATGATTTTTTCCATATTTTAAAGTAGGGAGGAAGTCAGACTGATGGGGCGATAGGCCTTTGGTTCGTTCGGTGGACGATTTCCAGCCTTTGGGATAAACGCAACCCTGACTTTCCTCCATTTCTTCGGAATGTAGCTGTGGATATAGCTAGCTCTGAAGATTGTTTTCAGGTACTGTAGAAGTTCTTCACTGCCTTGTTGGAGCAGAGCAGGAAATATGCCGTCCGTACCTGGTGATATATAAGGTTTGAAGCTATTCAATGCCCATTTGATCTTATTGTCTGTAAAGATTTTGCCCGCGAGGCTTCTTCCCCGTCAGTTGGGTCGTTCAACGTCCCATAAGGGGGGTTCCTCTATCTGGTTTGCTTCCGTGAGAGCAGATCCAGGAAAGTGGGTCTTTAAAAGGATCTCTAAACTCTCCTGTTGTGTCTCGGCGTAGCTGTTGTCTGTCTGTCTTTTGATTAGACCGAGTCCATTTGAGTGATCTTTTGCTAAGGCTTTTTGGATTGGTCGCACTGTTGGGGCTAGTTCATTGATCCCTTCACAGAACATTCTCCATGTCTTCCTCTTAGATTTCCTCAATTCTTTGTTATAATCAGCTAGGTCTCTGTGATAGTTGTCCCAGTTGCCCGACATCTTTGCTGAGTTAAAGGTCTTTCTTGATTTTGCCTTTAATTTGTCGAGTTCCCTATTCTACCAGGAGACATCCCTATGGGGTTTTGTTTTCTTAATAGGGCAATTTTTTTCATATGAGGTGATTATTATGGTGTGAGGCCGCATCGAGCTCCCCTATTGTTTCTATGGATGGAGGTACTCCTTCAACTTCTGACCTTAGGTAATCCTTATAGAGGACCCAGTCAGTTAGTTTGGGTACACGATTTTCATCCAGGCGTTGTACCTCTGCCTCCACGTCGAACCGTATGTGCATATGGTCCGACATGGAATTTTCGTCCGATACCCGCCAGTTAATAATTTGGTTAGTTTTATGAAAGGAGTAGCTAGGGTTAGATCTAAGGCCTCTTTTCTAATCGCATTCATAAAGGTGGGTTTATTCCCTCTATTAATAATGTCTACGTTATGAGTTATCAAATATTCAAGAAGATACTCACCTCGAGGGTTGATGTTCGTGCTTCCCCATTCCGTGTGGTGCGCGTTGGCGTCGCAGCCCAAAATTACCTGTTTGTTCTGCCTGTTACACCAGCTTATTAGTCGTTGTACATTGGCTGGTGGTGGGTCATGTGTGTCCCCTGGGAAGTATGCTGTGGTCACCACGATGTTTCTTCTGCCTCTATTGGTGGGTAGACTTTACTAGGAAGTCCATTCTAGAGCGAGGCAGTCCTCCAGGCAAAGGAGTGCCGAAACAACGACGTCCTAGGTGTTCGCAACTGAATCGCATGTTGATGAGCATCTTGTGTCTGACGGGTGTTTCTGTTTGGCACAACTCTGGGCGGAATCATAGGGGCCAGCTCGTTCGAGCACCATTCGTAGTAGTATCGTTAGTAAAGAAATAGATCCGCCACTTTTCTTCGATGTTCAAGTATATCAAGGCCTTTAGTCAACTCTAGGTCATCCACAAGACGGACTGTTTTCCGCTGTATGGAGTCCAACATCTTGAGCAAGTGTTTGGGTGCCGAGCTCCGCACATGGAAACAATATTCCAGAGATGGTCTTATCTGGGCCATATAGAGCAGTAAGAGCTGATGAGGTGTATACTACTTCTTTGCTCTTAGCGTGCTCCTAGCACTTGTACTGCTGCCTTGGCGATTTTGGTGATGTGATTATGCCAAGACATGTTGTTTTCTACGTTGATGCCAAGCAAGTTTATGGATAAGGCCAGAGTCAGTGTGTCCTGTCAATGATAAGCCAGGTCCTGCGGCGTTTGCTCTTTTGAGAAGACAGCTGCTTGAGTGTTTTCTGCGATAAACTGGACATTATTTTCCTCCTCCCATACTAGACTATCGCTGGAACGCCATCCGGTCCTGTGGCCTTGTTAGTGTCTAGGCTTTTGAGTATTCGTTTCCCTTCGCGTTGGCTAAATACCAGACCTGGCATTGAAGAATTCACTCTTGGGATACTTGGGGGAGTCTTTCCTTGGTGATCTATGGTAGAATATGATGCAAATATCTCGGCAAGAATGTTCTCTTTTTCTTTGGTCGTTTTCGCTTTGGTCAGTGGTGGGATTGACCTCTTTGAGAAACCCTGATTGACAGCTTTGACAACTGACCAAAAGGATCTTGATTTAGCACAACTAAGCTAAGTTTCTAGTCTAATACTGGCACGACAAGATTGAAATTTATTATTAAATCACATATTGTATGCGAACAAACAAATTCATCTTGGACTTGTGATGTGTATTCACAAAAAGATAATTTTCTTAATTTTATAAGTATCTAAATGTTTCTGCAAGAAAATAGAGTACATAAGTATGAGTTTTTAAAATATTTATTGTATGCTCCGGAGCTTATTTCTGACAAAAAAAAAATCTATAAAATTCGTATTTGAACCAATAACTTCTATTTTCCCAGACATTTTACAATGACACTGATCTAACAATTATTCTCCTTATTGGAGAATCGATATTTATTTGCCACCAGTGGCTTAAAGTATATATTTCGCTTGCAATTTAAATTCATATTTTTGAATTTCCGTTATACCGTTAGCATTCAGCTAACCTAGAGAACGATGTAGCCCAAAAATTATCATAACAATGACAAAAAGGGAAAATAGACTGATGAAACAATATCTAGGGAAGCGTAAATAAAATCGGTTTTATTTCCAAAGGGAAAATTCGGTTTGTTCATGCATACATTTTATTTCAAATGCAATAGAATTAAATATAGTTAAAAATCCGTTATGGGAACAAAATAATATTCTATTGATAAAAATCAGTGAATTTAATAAATTAGAGCATATGGACGGAAATTATGGAATATAATAGTACATATTTATTCTATTTAATGCAATTTCATTTTGATGTGTGAAATTAATACCCAACTTAGCAAGATTACTCGTAGGCCATTTCGCTCTAAATCCAACCAGGAGTTTAAATTGACCAAAATGTTACTTTTCAAATGTCAATATTTCAAAAGCAATTCAATTTAGGAGTAAAGTGTAAAATGTCTAACAAAAACTTTGGGAATTATCAGCAGATACAGGGAGGTGCTTTATTTAAAAAAAAATCAAGAGGGAATTTAGCCCTCATTTTAAAACGTTCAGCTGTAATTTTTCTTAAAAAAGTAGCTCCTACACCTACAGGTGGGTCAAAAATTAGAGGGTGGTGGGCTTTAGACGTATGACTTGGTTATCATTTTTGAGTAGCCAACCCAAAACCTCAAGAGAGATGTTTCCTTGCTAAAAACATTTTTTTTTTTGTTATATAATCCTACACGGAGGAATATATTCATTAAACAGGAAAAAATCTGGCTAAACAACATTATATTTGATTGGGAACGACAGGCCCTTAAATTATCCCTCCATATTATATCTGAAATCTAGGCCATATGTACTCGTTATGACATATTAGCTATAAGTCGTTGTGTACATTCATCAAGTCGTCTTATAAAGATAATTCCAATTAATAAAATGTACCATGTTTCCATATTGGTAAGCCAATCCAGCTTATTTGAAATAGCGATAGATAGTAGGTAATAAGCCGTATTAACCGATTTATATGTTCGTATAATGTAGTAGATACGAGCGAAATGACTGATTAGTAATTAACTGGCTAATTGTTCAATCAATCAATTACCCGATAAATAGATTATTCGAAGAATTTAGAAATCTTCCCGTATTATAATCGGAAAAGTGATGGGTAAATCAATTGTAATTAACCCAGATATGCTTAATTTTTTCTTTTTTGTTGCTTTCAATCAAAAAATGGTGTAATTATTAAAATGCTCATGTTTTAACATTGAAAATGTTTTTGTTTTCGTATTATGGGGTATCAAATCACGAAAAAGTGCATGCTACATTTGGCACATCACGTAATATATATGAGAGATGGTGTTAGTCTGTTTCTGAGGACGGAATCGGTTCAAATGACAAAAATAAATTAAGGCTAACTGAAACTAACCGAAAGTTGATTGGACGACTAACCCAAACTAACTAAAAGTACCCAAAAGCACAAAAAGGGTTAAAATGAATCGGAAAAAATTAAAAAAATAACAGTAAGTTAAAACTAACTCAAAGTAACCGAAATTTGGCGAATAACCAAGACTAACCACAAAAATTTAAAACGGTTATAACCTATCGGATCTGGTTCAAATTACTAAAATAAATTGAAACTAACTGAAACTAACCGAAAGTTTATTCAACGACTAACCGAAAATAAGCAAAAGCTCCAAAAAAGGCTAAAACAGATTAAAAATATTAAGTAAGTTAAAGCTAACCAAAACGAACCGAATTTTAACGACTAACCAAAACTACCCAAAAACATAAATTCGATTATAACGTATCGGCGCCTGAAATGACTAAAATTAAAACTAACTGAAATTAACTGAATATTGATTCAACGACTACCCACGACGACTATCTAACTCAACCTAACCCAATCTAACCTTAACTAACCAGAAGCACTAAATATGGCTAAAACGTATAGAAACAGATTAAAAATATTATAGTAAGTTAAAAAATAACCCAAATTAACCGAATTTTGGCGACTAACCAAAATTAACCAAAAACATTAAAATTGGTTATAACATATCGGAAAGTTGGTTGAATGACTAACCAAAACTAATCAAAAGTAACCAAAAGCACCAAAACGGGCTAAAATGTATCGAAATAGGTTACATAAATTTAAGTAAGTTAAAACTAACCAAAACGAACCGAATTTTGGAGACTAACGAAAACTAACCAGAAACATTATATTTGACTATAACGTATCGGAGCCGGTTCAGATGAATACTTTGGTTTCTTGACAGTGAGTTTCCAAGGCCGCATCACGACACGGAAAATTTTAGTGAACGTCACGACACGGTTTATGCATAACTGATTATAACGTATCGGAACCCGCTCAAATAAGGAAAATAAATTGAGACTAAGTGAAAATAACCGAAAGTTGATTGGACGACTAACTAAAACTAACCAAATCTATTAAAATTGATTAGAACGTATCGGAACCAGTTCAAATGACTAAAATAAGTTGAGAATAAGTGAAACTAACCGAAAGTTGATTAAACGACTAACCAAAACTAACCAAATGTATTAAAACTCATTAAAACGTATCGGAACCGGCTCAAGTAAGTAAAATAACTTGAGACTAAGTAAAACTAACCGGAAGCTGATTAGACAACTGGCGAAAACTAACCAAATTTATTAAATTTGATTATAAGGTATCGGAACGGTCTCAAAATAGGTTGAGACTAAGTGAAACTAACCACAGACCTAGGAAGGGGAAACTAAACGCATATTGATTAGACGACTAACCAAATTGACTATAACGTGTCAGAACCAGCTCAAATAGGTGAAATAAGTTGAGACTAAGTGAAACAAACCAAAAGTTGATTAGACGACTAACCCAAACTACCCAAATCTATTAAAATTGATTATAACGTATCGAAACCGACTGAAATGACTAAAATAAGTAGGTACTATGTGAAACTAACCTGAAGTTGATTAGACGACTAACCAAAAGTAACCAAATTATTAAATTTAATTATAACGTGTCGGAACCGACTCAAATGACTAAAATAAGTTGAGACTAAGTGAAACTAACCCAATGCTGATTAGACGACTAACCAAAACTAACCAAGTCTATTAAAATTAATTATAACGTATCAGAACCAGCTCAAATAAGTAAAATAAGTTGAGACTAAGAGGTAAACTAACCGAAAGTTGATTAGACGACTAACCAGAACTAACCAAATCTATTAAAATTGATTATAACATATCGGAATCGACTTAAATAACTAAAATAAGTTAAGACTAAGTAAAACTAACCGAAAGTTGATTAGACGACTAACCAAAGCTAACCAAATCTATTAAAACTGATTATAACGTATCGGAACCGGCTCAAATAAGTAAAATAAGTTGAGACTAAGTGAAACTACCTGGAAGTTGAATCGACGATTTTCCAATACTCACCAAATTTATTAAAATTGATTATAACGTATCGCAACTGACTCAAATGATTAAAATAAGTTGAGACTATGTGAAACTACACGAAAGTTGATTCAACGATTAACCAAGACTAACCAACTCTATTAAAATTAATTATAACGTATCGTAACCGGTTCAAGTGACTAAAATAAGTTGATATTAAGTGAATCTAACCGAACGTTGATTAGCAGACTAACCAAAAGTAACCAAATCTATTAAAATCGATTATAACGTATCGGAACCAGCTCAAATAACTAAAATAAGTTGAGACTAAGTGAAACTAACCGAAAGTTTATTCGACAATTAACCAAGAATAACCAAATCTATTAAAACTGATTATAACGTATCGTAACCGGTTCAAACGACTAAAATAATTTGATATTAAGTGAAATTAACCAAAATTTGAATTGATGACTAACCAAAACTATCCCAATCTATTAAAATTGTTTATAACGTATTGGAAATGATTCAAATAACTAAAGTAAGTCGCGATTGAGTGAAACTAACCGAAACTTGATTGGACGACTAACCAAAATCAACCAAATCTATTAAAATTAATTATAACGCGTCGGAACCGGTTCAGATGACTAAAATAAATTGAGACTAAGTGAAACTAATCGAAAGGTTGGACGATTAACCAAATCTAAGCAAATATATTAAAATTGATTATAGTGTATCGGAATCGGCTTAAATAAGTAAAATAAGTTAAGACTAAGTGAAACTTACCGAAAGTTGATTGACGACTAACCAAAACTAATCAAATCCATTAAAATTGATTATAACGTATCGGACTGGTTTAAATGACTAAAATAAGTTAAGACTATGGGAAACTCACAGAAAATTGATTGGACGACTAACCAGAACTAATCAAATCTATGAAAATTGATTATAACGTATCGGGACCGACACAAATAGGCAAATTAAGTTGAGACTAAATGGAACTAACCGATGGTTGATTAGACGACTAACCAAAACCAACCAAATCAATTAAAATTGATTTTAACGTATCCGAACCGACTCAAATATCTCAAATAAGTTGAGACTAAGTGAAACTAACCGAAAGTTAATTCGACGACAAACCAAAAATAACCTAATCCATTAAAATTAATGTTAACGAATCGTAACCGGGTCCAAGTAACTAAAATAAGTTGATACTATGTGAAATGAACCGAAAGTTGATTAGACGACTAACCAAAACTATCCAAATCTATTAAAATTGATAACACCGGATTGGAACCGACTCAAAGGAATAAAAATAAAATAATTTGAGACTAAGTGAAACTAACTGAAAGTTGATTGAACGACTAACCCAAACTAACCAAATCCATTAAAATTAATTAAAACGTATCGGAACCGGTTGAAATGACTAAAATGAGTTAAGACTAAGGGAAACTATCTGAAAGTTGATTGGACGACTAACCAAAAGAAACCAAATTTATTAAAATTGATTATAACGTAACGGAACCGGCTCAAATAAGTAAAAAAAATGGCGACGAAGAGAAACTAACCGAAAGTTGATTAGACGACTAACCAAAACTAACCAAATCTATTAAAATTGATTATAACGTATTGGAACCGACTCAAATGACTAAAATAAGTTGATACTAAGTGAAACTAACCGCGTTAGATAGGGGATTGAGAGCCGAATCGAATACAGTTTTTACAACCACCACTAATGTTATAAATAGTAAAAACGAACGAAACCTAAAGTAATATGCATTTACGTGGTATATTTTAGTAAACTAAACTTGCGTAATCTGCTAAAAGTAATTTTTTACATTACATTGTGTTAAGGGTGGGTGAGGGTGACTTTTAGTTTCTCACGACAGACTAATCGTGTTTCATATCGTTAGATCGAGGAATGTGAGAGAGTCGAATGCAAATGGTCTTTTGCTTTTTACAACCACGCTTATAACGTTTTAAATTGTAAAAAAGAACGAGACTTGAAGTAATATACATTTATTTGGTATATTTTGGTAAACTTAACTTACGTAATCTAACCTGATCTCACTCAAACTTCTATCAACTATACATTTCCACACAATTATTCATTTTCTCAGATCTCAAATTTAATAAGCGTTGCATTCTGCTTAGGCATTTTCAATGTCCCCCCCGGTTGCATCTTTGTGAAGGACTGTGAATTTTTTTTCTTTAGAACTAGCTTATTTGAGGTGCATATGCATATAAACCTAAAGTTATATTGATGTGATAGAATCTAAACAGTTTACATGTTTGTAGTTTGGAGACAGTTTATAAACATAAAACAAATCAATATGCAGCTCTAATTTGCATTTGAGCCATATAGTTTTTCACCTTGTTATGACACACTCTGCACCTTACTGGCTTTTTGTGTTGGTGTTGGCCTACCAAATGATCTAGTCAACCAACAGGAGTCCACATGTTCGATAAAAGAAGGTATTACCAATAACGAGAGGGCAACTCTTCGCCTGCATGACAGATGAGCCAGCTTTTTGCCATAAATAGATCTGATTCTTATACAGTTGTTTCAGGGCAATTCTTATCTTTTCTTTTCTCCTATATCTTAATACGTTTTGGACTGGGTGTGCATGCATGCAAGCAATACTCTCCACAATATGCTTATCTTCTAAAAAACGACATTTATAGGACCCTTTTTGACCTTTCTTAATTTTTTTGTATGTTCGGCACACACACAAAAGGAAAATCCTATGCCACCATGGAGAAGATGGTGGGCGTTGGACTTGAAGCCCTGTAGGTTGTAGTTCTCGGGAAAGACGTTACTCGGAAGTCCATTCCAGAGCGAGGCAGTCCTCCAGACAAAGGAGTCCCGCAACAAGGACGTCCCCTAGGTGTTCGCAACTGAATCGTATGTTGATGAGCAGCTTATGTCTGATGGGTATTTCTGTTTGGCACAACTCTGGGTCGAATCATAAGTGCCAGCCCGTTCGAGCACCTTGCGTAGTAGTATCGATAGTAAAGAGATATGTCCACCCCTTTTCTTCGATGTTCAAGGCTATTAAGATCTTTAGTCAACTCTGGGTCTTCCACAAAACGGACTGCTCTCCTGTCTATGGCATCGAATATCTTGAGCAAAAGGATGCCATGCTCCACACATGGGAACAGTATTCCAGAGATGGTCTTATCTGGGCCTTATAGAGCAGTAAGGGCTGACGAGATGTATACAGTTTTTTTGCTCTATAGAGTGCTCCTAGCGATTTTGGTGACGTGATTACGCCAAAACATGTTATTTTCTACGTTCATACCCTGGGCAAGCTTATGGATGAGGCCAGAGTCAGTATTTGCCCTGTCATTGATAAATCACGTCCTGCGGTGCTTGCTTTCTTTGAGAAGACAGCTGCTTGAGACTTTCTTGCGTTAAACTCTACATTATTTTCCTTACCCCATTCCACGATGGTATTCATATCCTCATTGATGGCAGCAATCTGCCAAAAACCAAAATATTTTTAGGCAGTTTTTATGACGGATTTGGATGCTTGGTATGATTTGATCCAATTTACATGGATATGTTATAGCCTAAGATATTTGAATCAAAATGAACTTGAGTGGCCTACGCAAGAGGGGATATTTTTCAAACCAATGTATTCCAGGGCGTTGCAAAAATCGGTCAAATTAAATAAAAATATAAAAATGGGCAAAAATGATTTGAAAGGGTTTAGAATATTGACCATTAAAAACCAAGACAACACAAACAAACTAAAATTTGATTACAGTAGAAATTAAAACTCCAAAGATTCATGAAGAATGTGTTCACCATTGTTGT
>MU186579.1:0-34854 GCA_016904865.1 Pissodes strobi | reverse complement strand
AATTACAAAATTATGTCGTTAAATTATTATGAAAAGACACACTTCACTAAGCGAATAAATCATCAGGTTAAAAAAAGGTCTATCTTTTAATCGCCAATCCAACTTTTTGCAATCTTGAATGAGGTATATATTTTATGAGGCACGATTTCAGAAACGACACAATCAGATATCCCATAAATATGAAACGTGAATACTAAATTAAAGATAAATTGCCCCGCAATGTATATTTTATCAGGAGTTTGGTCCTCTAATTAAAGTTACAATATTAATAGCCATCGGGGTAACTATAGTCATATTTACTCCAGTTTCAAATAAGTCAAGTCATCTGTAAAATGTTAAATAGGAAATGTATTTCCTATATATCAGAACAATATGGGTAAAATTCATTGCCCTAGATATTCCACAAACTACAATTTTACAAAGTTTCTTGTTGTAATTGTTGAAAAACAATATAACGTATATTTCAGAATTCTTTCCCTAGATCAGCTTATTTATATGAACGAATTATATGAATTACAAAATTCTAAAAAGTCAGCTCCGAAAGTCTAACCGAATAATTATTTTTATTTTCGTAGAGTGTATTCGTATACATACAGTGCATATTAACTGACGTATAGCAAAGACACTACTTATTAAACAGTAAAGTTTCCAATAATATTGAGTTAAAATTAAGAAGAAAGTTTAGCTAGCTACGCTATAAAATGCACATTTATTATGTTCATTACCGATTGGAAAACAAGTAAGATAGGCAATCGATAATTACTAATAACTACTTGCTAAAACAGATAAAGCAACTAAAAATAAACATTAAATTATAAGTTGCTTAACCCAAAACATGATCATGTGCCGTTCACCCTCTTGAGTCCATTAGAAGGCGATACTAACTAGCTATATTAAGCATTATTAAATTAGTCAATTATGATAATACAAAGGCAAACTTTAAACTTTTTTTATATTAAACGAAAGTAACCGATTATTAAGGTATCAATGATGAAAGGTACATGGTAAACAAACAGTCTAACAATCTGGCTTGTTGTGAGAAATACATCTTATTTAAGGTGAAATTCTGTTCGCGAAAGAGAGCAAATAAAGAATAAAGGTGTAAAGGCTGACCAATGTGGTAAAATTTGAACAGCAATTAGAATATATAAAACAACGAGACCTCTTACGGTTTGATATGTGGATCTGATCTACGAGAACTCATGGGCAGGTTCTCCAGGCAACTCCGAGAATTAAACTTACACGATCGCGCACAATGGGCAAGAAGAAGTACTGTTCCATCCCTATACGTCAGATAATACGAAAGTCTTTTAGGTCCAAAAAGGTACGAAGAAAAAAAAACCTGTGAAACATCCATATATTCATGGCCTTTGCTTAAAACCCAAGGTAAGGAACATTTATAGGTACAGAAAAAATATTAAAAAAAATTAAAAATCAATATTTCATCTGTGAAGGATTTTTAAATATGCTAAGGTAAGCAACCTGGAAGGCTGGACGAGACCAGAACCTCTGCAAGAACAGTTTATAAAACATTAGCAACTATTCATGTGGATTCTCAATATGACGAGACATAAAAAAATCAAAAGGTAACTCAAATGCAACGAACACAGTGAAAATATCAGTACGGCCTGATGCTCAAAATTGATCAGGTAGAAGATATCCACAAATACCACTATACCTCACTGTCAATCGCAATGGCTGACTTTTGAAGAGTGTCCTTGTCTAACTTTCATCGGTGAAGGTGATAAAAAGAAGGCTACGCGTAAATTTCACCAGCAGTTCCCTTCCAATCCCTTCACCAATCCCCACGAGACTCATGCTACATGACAAGGCAGCGCGCAACGTTCTACTAGCAATGATATCCCCATCCACTCTTGATTTGTGATTTTGCTTCGGTTATATATTCGGTTATATTTTGAACGGGGTTTACACGCTTTATTTTTAGAGATATAGAAAAATGGTATATACAAAAGTTTCAGGATTTTGTCTGAGCCGCCACGATTCGTCATCCTTGAATATACAGGGTGAGCCATGTAGCAGTGGTAAATATCAACTTTGTTATTTTAAATGGAATATCCTGTATATTATTGCATATTTGGATTTTGCGAAGAATTCTAGATATATTTCATGGATAATGTCCTATACCTATCTCCAACTGTTTTTGAAATATTGACAGTTGGAAATCGACCATTTACCAAGTTTGATGGCAGGTAAAATCTAAACAGCTGAAGATAAGCAAAATGGTTTGCACTTTCCTATCTTGGTTTTTCATAAGCTATGGTTTAACACTAACTTCAGATTTAACCAGAAGTTAAATTTAACCGGAATTTTTTAACCTCTAATTAAATTTAAAAAAAATGTGTCAAACGATAGCTTATGAAAAACCAAGATAGGAAAGTGCAAACCATTTTGCTCTGTCTTTAGCCGTTTAGATTACACAGGCTGTCAAACTTGGTAAATGGTCGATTTTCAACTGTCAATATTTCAAAAACAGTTGGAGATAGGTATAGGTCATTATTCATGAAATATGTCTAGAATTCTCCGCAAAATCTAAATATGCAATAATCTACAGAGTGTTCCATTTAAAATAGGTAACAAAGTTGATGTTTAGCACTGCTACATGGCACACTCTATATATTCAAGGATAGCGAGTTGTGGAGGTTGAGACAAAATTCTAGAACTTTTGTATTTACCATTTTTCCATATCTTTAAAAATAAAGCTTGTAGACTGCGTTCAAAATATAACCGAACACTCTGTGCTGCAATACCGGCGGGCACGGTATATATCGCTACCGTAATCTTTAATATTAACGCACAACAAGCGGACACAACTAAATATTTAAAATCACAGATCGATAACACAGCGGTTCGTAGCACACATCCCTAGTTGGTCGGACAGGATCACAAAGATTGCTTCTACAACACACGCAAGGCAAAAATGTTTAGTGCTGATAACAATTCGATAGATCATAGAGCTACACGCCATTCTAGAAGCCCTACATAATGCCAGAATAGATCATAGATACTCGGGAATAATAACATTTATCTACAAAACAGCTACAATCACTGTCAAACTTTATGAAATGACAACAATGAAGCAAATCAAAATGGAAAGAGGAGTCAAAAACAGGGAGATACTATCTCCCCAAAACTCTTTACACTGGCGCTAGAAGACGTCTTCAAAACGCTGGATTGCGAGCAATACGGTATTGGGTGGACGGTAAGATGCTCAACCATTTGCGATTGGCTGATGACGTTGTTATCATTGCCTTATCGTCAGAGGAACTCCAGATAATGCTCGAACAACTACATCACGCATCTGCAAAAGCGGGCCTTCGAATGAATCTTTCTAATACTAAAATTTAAACAGAAACCGAGAACAAATTTCAATCAATCAACAGAAAATTGAAAACGTTCAAGAATATGTATATTTGGGGCATGCCATAAGACATTGCCAAGAAAACCATCCAGCCGAAATTTCGAGAAGGATTAAACTTGGATGGGCAGCTTCCGGTAGACTGAACTATATATTCAAGAGCAAAATTCCGAACAGTCTAAAAAGAGACTTTTTCGATAAATGCGCTGTGCCGGTCATGACGTATGGCCTGGAGACGATGACGATGATAGCACGAAGCGTCAGCAGACTAAGGGTAAGCCAGAGAGCTATGGATAGAGCCATGACGGGCATCAGCCAAAACGTTTAATTGGTCGACTCCCTAAATGATGGACCGACGACAACCGAGCCATAGCAGGTATAAACTGGATGAAGAGAGCACAAAACCGGAACGATTGGAAATATTTGAAAGAGGCCTACATCCTGCACTCGATAGATAGTGGCTGAAGAAGAACAATTCGATTTCCGAAAAGTCATATCCACGAATAGAAATCGATTAAATTAAACGCGATGTTATGGAAAATTTATTTAGAGCCGAAATAAGATTTTATTTTATAATGGTATATGGCCACCAGTAACCTCCACTTGGCACTAATAATTGTAAAATAAGGTAAGTTCGATAATTCCAACTTGAGTTGTAGCGGGCTTATTAACATGGTTGTGTTCATCTCTTTTTATATGTGAAAAGCTCTAATTCACCTCGTTTTTTCTTGGAAAGCTAAAGAACTTAAGTCAAGTAAACAGAGAAGAGTTGTAATTAGTAAATAAAGAAGAAAGGGGTCCTTAAAAGTCAAAATGAAGTAAAAAACATAGACAGATCGTTTAGGAACTTACTCAACATTGACGGCTTTCGCAAAGATCGACAGGAGATATATGGGTCTATGTCCCTCATATATGGAGTAGGGCAATTGAGAACTACGGAGAGTCTCGAGCGATTGCGTTGGATATTTCGAAGGTATTCGACAGAGTTTGGCATGACGGATTGCTAAACAAACTGCCGTCCTTCGGACTGCCAGCCTCTCTCTGCAGCCGGCTTGTCAGTTTCCTTAAGAACCGATCTCTGCACGTTCATTAACGCGGGCGTGCCTCAGAGGCCAATACTGCTGTTCCTTATCTATATTAATGACCTGCTGACCGAAAGGAACAATCCTTGTCTCCCAATTTAGATCAGAAAAACCTTTACCAGCGACTTAGACTTATCACCGCAGAGGGGAGCAAATTACAGCAATTAATCAAGACCTGGAAAAAGGTCAAACTTAGGGCGACATAAACTTGGTCCAGTTCAATGCAACAAAGACCCAAGCAGCCATGTTTACCAAGACGGCCAATACGGCGAGCCCTGACATCATTATGGCAGGATCGACCATTCCTTCATCCTCGTCAATCGGACTACTGAGTGTTTTGGTCAACAGCAATATGTCCTGGCATGGCCACGTTGCTAACGTCGCAAAATCAGCCTCTCAGAAGCTTGGTGCGCTATTTCGCAACAAAAAAACTCTATACACCACAGCAGTTGCTCTTGCTCTACAAATCGCAAATACGACCGTGCTTAGAATATTGCTCACACATCTGGGGTGCCGCACCAAAGCAGACCCTAAACCTGCTGGATTGCATTCAGAAGAGCTTTATACGTCTCATCGGCGACCCGGAGTTGACCTGGAATCTGGATAGTCTGGAACACCGCAGACATGTGGCCGAGATGTCCCTGTTTTACACATACTTTCACTGCAGATGTTCCCAGGATTTGGTTCGCCTCATTCCGCCCCTGGCAGCGTCTGTCAGACAGTCACGACAGACGGCAAGAGCGCACCAGTTCGTCGTACAACTGGAAACGCCTAGAATATCGCTTTACAACGACTCATTTGTCTGGTGCATTGCATCACTGTGGAACTCACTCCCAGGACATCTGTTTCCCCCTAATGACAACCTACAACTATTCAAGAACCGTGTGAATCAACATCCTCGCACACATACTGCTCATTGAGCGCCATAGGATCTTCCTATAGTGTGTGTGCCACTGCCATAAAGAAAGAATGGGTAAAATAAACCTTATACAAGATATATATTTCATGAAATAAATAACAGCGAGACCACATTCAATTGCAAATATAAAGCTAAGCTAATATTATTGACAATTATATTTTCGAAACTCACTGAATACTAGATATTTACTTTTGTTTAAGGCAAGCACATGTGTGACTTCCTTCTCCCCTATCGGAGGTCACAGAAATAAAAGGATTTCGTCAAAACAGTAAGTCAAACCATTTTGAGGCGACATGGATACATATTACTGGTGTAATGGTATAAGTATATACCCTGTATATCTACAGAATGTTGTTATTATTAAATATTATCATAATACATTTTATAAACTGCATACTGTTGCACAGATAACAAAACACGCTGTCCTGATTAGGGTGATCTTTTGTAATGTAACGTGACTGGGTTTAATTAAGATCATTGATACCATTATTGTAAGATCAACCATTATACAATCAATATACATAGAGTTAAGTACGCTCAGACTATTATTGGGGCCTCGGATGAAAGAACCTAACTCAAACTATTAACTTAAGTGAACACGATATGGCACCCCCTGGTTGAGTATTACACTGGATTTTAACCGGAATTGATTATACAAGTATCAATATACCATGTACTATGATCAATATATAATGATACTATTCTTCTGTGTGGCTTTTTTTGGAATTTAAGTAATAAAAAGATCATACAAATAGCAAAATGGTAAATATTTTTAAATTAAACATCGAGTGTGATGGATGTAATCTAATATTGCATAGATCTATATTTAAATTACATTAGCAACACCTTCTGACAATAGCTTTGGCTTCAGCTCTATACTGTTGCTGAAGGTTTCTGGTATTTTGTAACAGGCATTTTTTTGAAGATGTTATTTATATTTACTTTTCTGTTAAATTTTACCTTAACACTAAACTTGTCAACATATATATCCTCTAATTTCTATGATTGATGGATGCGATAAATATATAATTCTGGTTTGTAAAAGAGTAAAATATTAAAATGTCATTTACATACATGATCCAGTAGGGCATCGATTAATTTCAATCTGTAGCCAGCCAGACTTGTTGAAAAATTATATTCATCATGAAGATTTATGATCGTTTAAAATTGCCATATATTGCACCATATCAATTTTATCGGACAGTCATAAATCAAAATACATAGCGCATACATTGTGCTAAGTGATAAAGCAGATGAATCGACTGACTAGCTATTACCTAACTAGTAGATTTTAAAATTACATTTTGCTCTCTAAAGACTATATTATACAAACTATTGCTGTGGCTTTTGTAAAATAATGAACGCTAAATTTGTTTTCAGTTCAGTAGTTTTAGTAATAATTCATTTTATGTTTGAATAGAGCGCAATTGGATATTAAAAATTATTATTGGAAATAGCTTTGATATTATTAAACTCCATTACAAAATAATGTATTGCCCTAATATGTGCACTGTATTGAAGGTAATGTTAGTACAATTGTCCGCTTTTAGAAATATATTGAGAATTTTGTTTTCAGAGATCCCAGGCTGCATTTTTAAATGACGGCAAGCTTTGCTTCTAACTTAGTGCACGTAACTCTTATCATACTCTTACGTTCCGTTAGTCATGCGCCACGCCTTGATTAGCTTGCAGAGCTAGTAGTCCAGATAAGACTGCTCTACTTCAGGTGAGAAAAGATGATAAAGAAGACACGTTGGCAATACAATGATAATGTCTATTTGTGAAATACTTAATGCCAGATTACTAGAATACGCATGTCTTCGGTTGAGGTATACTTTAAATTATTTATAGGTCTTAGTCACTGTTATTTGATAACATCAACATTGGTAATCGGCAGACTAGTTTGGCTTAATTTTACTCAGAATTTTTTACTGCACCTTAACTATTTGACAGATTCAATTTTGAAATTATTTTACTCGGAACTGTGACAAAATTATCGTAGATTCAACTTTACTGCCTTTAAGAGAGTGACCCTGAGGCCGTCACGTCCATGTGGACAGCGGCTCCCGGTTCGCAATTTAGTGGGGTAACCCGAGGAGACTAGGCCCATGTGGGATACAGTCACAATTTGGCATTTGACAAAGTCTGTCGGATTGCTGGTATTTATATTGTAACGCGATTAGTTAATTGCTTAATAACCGGTCCATATGCCTGGTTCACTTAGAGGTGTGGATCGTGAAGTAGACAGTTGGTCGAAGGCGCCACTATATTTCCTAATAAGAATATATCACTGATTTTTAAGCGTTGAAATAAGAGTAATAAAATGTAGAAAAATGCTATATCTAAGAATGTTGAGAAACCTGAAAAGTAATTACAAAAACTCAACCTGACCTTGGCTTCAGCATACCAAAAAACATTAAAGATCCTAAGTAAACTATTTATGTAAATATTAAGTATATTCTCAGACAAAACGCGTACAATTGAAAATTAATTAGGTCTCAAACCTAATTAAATTGACCTATGAAGAAAATATATATTCATTTATGGAGAAAGCGAAGTGAGCTCAATTCGATACCCCGCTTATGGACAAAAACCTAAATTTATAGTTATGTAAGACGGTCTACCGCCATAAGGCTTAGAGTAAATTAGAGTAAGTGCGTAGCATTTAAGTAAATGTGTAAATGTGTTAAATCAGATGATTGCAATGATATTAGCAAGACATTTGCTAACCAAAATAATATCATATATGGTGATGAAGAAATTCGGTATTAATTAATCAAATAACGGTAAGAGACGGTAATATATAAGATACATATAATAAACAATAAAACATCTTTTAACGGTAGTTTCAATAGATAAGATAAGGTAAGTAATTATACGGCCTACTTGTATCATATGAAGATCATACGGAACGGGGAGCGCACTGGCAGTGGTTGATGGATATTCCCTCACTCATACGACCACTTAGCTGGCTGCTGGCCCAAGTTAATGCTTTATTGCGCCATATGAAGCTACACGTCACACCATGTGGGTCAACATCAGTGCTACAAAAGGGATCTCGAACTGGCAGGAATGAACCTTTACAAATTCTCTAGGCTAGCGAAAGACCGGACGAAGGAAGGTCCCTAGTTTAATTATAAATAATTTTAACTATCTGATATAGAAACACAAAGATATGACATACCTTTTGAAAAGGGTAACCTCACTTTACATAAAATACTTTTATCAGACGATTTTGGCGATAATACGTAAAACTATTAATGACAGTATGCTTGCCACTTTATCTCATGATAAATTGTTAAAAATACCGGACCTGATGGTCAAAACTACAAAGGTAATATCTTAATTTCAAAAAATTCTGTTTTCTCTCCCTACACGTTCATCGGTAGAAAGGGAAGACCATTCGTTATCAATGACCGCATTAACAACGCCACGTCATTTGCCAAAAGATATCCTTGACATCCGCCAAGAGAACGTTTGGAAATGAGAGATGACCACAGAACACTTCGGAGCTGTACCGCCGATACCGATAGGGTAGGTTCCCAGATAGGCCAAAGTATGAAATAGTTAATGTTTTAAATTTTAAGATGTTGATCCTATTTCAAAATAAGGTAATAAGTATAAATTTACCCGTGAAAGGTCAGAAAGTATGGGTCTGGTAGCGTTTACAACGCTACAATATGATAAAATTTACTGACCGTTGCAAGCTTAAGGTTCATAATGACTTGCGTTGGTCGCTCGCGTTGTTTAAAGTTTGCCTTGTATGTTTATAGGTTCAAGTTCAAATTTAGGACAGGGTGATATTTACTTAGTAGTTTATCAATTTTAGTAGTACACGATACCCTTGCCAATTATCCACATCCTTCATTCAAATTAAATGGCTGCAACATCGTTAAGATATTAGGGTGATCATCTGGAATTCGTTCCCCACACTTTGTGAGCCACTGCCTTGGAGCATATGGGCTTTAATTACGTCATTGTTTCGCCTTTTCCAGAGAAAAAACGCATTCCTAAGTTAGATAAATGCGTTGCTTGTTTCAAGCCTCATCTATCATGCTCGTCGCAAAAGTTATTTCAAGTATAGACGATGCTTCTACCTCGGAATGGCGAAATATTACATTTTCGTTATGTCCATTAGGGTTCAAGAAAATATATTATTGATTTATAATAAAGTGCAAATAATGAAAATGTATATCGCATATACAGGGTGTTCCAAGAAATACATAAAACAATACATTTACAAAACAAGTTAGTATTGCATGAGAAGAATGAACACATTTTTTGCCACTACCAGTTTCCATGAAACTATTACACGCCACTGCTTTTTTCGAAATGTTATACCTACTACTGCTTTGGAAGTCAGAAATATATAAAAGTAGTCTTTGGTGTTTGCTTTGCTAAAGGAGACCAAATTACAAGAACTATTTTACTGATCGCCTCTGTCCCTTAGTTTAAAAACGTTTAAAGCGCTTTAAATGTACAAAAACGTAATAGACCACTGTCTAAATGAATCCTCATCGAAACGTTTAATTGAAAAAATAATGACATAGGAATTAAATGGAATAATTCCGTATGTGGATGTTTGGAATATGTCTGCCTCTTACCAACTTCGTCGTCACTTTCACCTCCAATAGCTTTCTGAGCAAATTCTTCTGAAAATTTAACCAGCAAAAATATAAAATTCTCTTTAGGTAGTAAGTGAAAATTTAGTCAGCAAAAATATAGAATTCTCTTTAGGTAGAATTCTCTTAGTAAGTAATAGCAGCATTCACTATAGCAATAAAAATAATATCCAACCTGTCACAGTCAGCTGCCATATCATTGATTAGTGGCTAAGTTGAAACGTAAATATAGATGACGCAAAATGCTTACTAGATGCTTAATCAGACGTTTGATAGTTTTGATAATCGTTAAACTGAGTATCTGTAAGTCTTTGTGATATAAGACCTTGATGGCTCAGTAATGTGATTGGACCAGTATCTTGTATTTTTTCTTATATATGGTAATACTCTATTCTGTTCTAACTCAGCATGGAAGACTATAAATTAATTTTTAAATAAATTTGAAGTCAAATTAAAGATTATAAAATATATAAATCCATGTTCCACTTTTTACGCCTCTTTAGTTCAGTAGGTTCAAACACCAAAAGGTTTAGCCTATAAAGCGTAAATACTCCGAGCTCTTTTTCCCGCTCTGCTGGCCAGTATTAAATTTTTCAGCTTCCGGTTTCATGAATATCCAATTTTCTCATTTATTTAAAAAAACTTGAGCTGCTTCAGTCTTTTTCAGGTTATATAATTGAAATCCGGGAAACGTGGATGTTTGGTATCAGGATTCTCCAAATGCAAAGGGATATTAAATTTACGCGAAGCTTTTATGCTGGCATGGCAGGGAAAACATTGCGATATTGGAATCTTAAAGCGTTTGCAGGATTTTTTTTTGTGGTTTTAAGAACATATCACCTGTGAAATTCGATTTATTTTCATTACGATTATTGCAACATGCGTTGCAATAATCAGTATTTATGATAGAAAAATTTAAAAAATACTCCAAGAGATATAAATATGGTTTGTTCGACTGGAAATATTTCGAATATTTTTCCTTCATCAATAATTTGATTTAATTAAGCGCATATAACTTTCTCAAGAATATATTGATACACTGTGTGACGATCACTTATTAGCATTTTGCAATAATAATTTACATAATAATATACAACCTCATGTGAACTACTAAAAGGCATAAACGTACGAATTAAATATCACCCTGTCCTAAGTTTGAACTTGAACTTGAAAATGTTATAAAAACATTCACAGTTAATTATAAACAACTAGAGCGTTCGACGAGAGCAATTTTAATCCTTAACGTTGCAGCCATCAATATTTTGTAGCATATGAATACGCAGGCAAACGCCAAATTCATCAGGCTTTCGGGTCTCTCTCAACTCCGCTCAATTTAGTTGCGGGCAGCACACAGGTGCGTCCACTTCTAGTTGTTCTATCCCAAAACCCCCATATCTGTGAACACCTAGACATAGGTCCAGGGTCATCAGGTCCTTACCTAACCTGGATGCACGTATGTACAAGTATACGGCACCCGGGGGATTCTAAAAAGTAGTGAGAGTTAAATCTACGAGTGAAGTATCAAAATTTCCAGTAAAGGGATTTTTGGGGGTTTTAAAAAGTAGTGCCCCCCTTAATTCATCTATGTCACGGCAGACAGTGCCGCTATCTTCATAAACTTTATTAAATAAAACAGTTGAGCCAGTTTAAATCAGGCTTACCTCTCGCACGCCAAGCGATTTAATATTAAAGGGGCCTAGTGTCGTCATCCTAATTCTTCTATGTCACAAAACCCTTGTTTAATACAAATGAAACACTTCAAATCCAGTATGGTGCTATAGTTTTAGAGACATAAAGTAAATATTATATACATAGACAGGACCGTCTTTATACAATACATAAAAGTTTTGATAAAATGTCTATATTATGGATATAAAAATAAGAATTAAAGAACTATGGTTAAATAATGTAAAGACCTATTTTTTATGTATCCATAACTATTGCGTAAGTTAAATAAACCGTAATATTGTTAATAAAGGATAGGTAATTTATTTTAAGACAGAGCCTGAATTAGTTAATTTATAACGCCACGGAAAATTCATTATCTTTATAAACAAAGTCCCATTAACCAACTATACCCCAAACTAACCAATATAAAGACAATGAATTAATGTCTGTAACTTATTAGTGAGGCCACTTTGTAATGAATATCTAGCTCAGCTAATTTATTTAGTCTATTTGAGGGTGTGAGTTAAGTTATTTCCTCTGTTGATTAGATTTTTATATGAAGGCGCCACTTGCGATAAATCAAAGAAATCAACTTTAAAACAAATTATATATTAACTATATGATTAAATTACAAGTTAAAAACTTAAATTATAGTTTAAAGTTCAGCAAAATTGTAAATAACTATGATTAAATAACAATATAAATAATTACTGTTACTCAAGATACTTCCTTTCTTTACTTTGAGATATGAAATTCAAAAGAAATGATTATTGAAATTAGAAATTTAAAAGAAAATTATGAAAAAATTATGAAACTTGTCAACAGTGGCTCTCGACAACTTCAAATAGAAAATAACTAGATTTAAAAAAAAATTAGAGAAAACGAAGTACAACCTCTCTTAAACAAGTCCAATGACTCCAGATAAGTAATTTATTTACTTAATCTATAAATATTGCCCTTGGCACATAAACAATAATTTGACGTAAATTACGTCTCAATTAATCAAAGATAGGGATAAGAAAGATAATTACTATCTCGCTTTGAGATATGAACTTAGGTAAACGATAAAGAAAGAATAAACCAGGTAAATTTACACACATGTGCTTAAACCTCTTTCATATGCTAATCAATGCCGGTACATCATTGATCAAACGTGACACGATAAGTGATAATAATTATAGTTTGATGTTACAAATAAACTGAAAGATTAATGAAATAAGTCTAAAAAAACTATGACCAACAATACTACTAAGGAAAATTCAGCGAAATTCTACTCAAATTCAATTAACTACCTTTTACAGGAACATATAAAATTCGCTTTGAGAATCTTCCAGGTAATACTGTTCAATTTAAATGAAAATATGTAAAACACGAATCCATAAATTATAGATACAAATCTGCGTACCTGTTCTTCTTAAAGTTAATTGTGCAAAATATATCCATTCACAGATAGATGTCACTGCCGATCAGTATACCGAGCATTGAAAACCATTGATAAATAGGTAGAATTAATGGAGCGGAATATACTGATATTTGATAACATATAGTCCGTTACATGTCAACTCTGTTGGGATGGACGCATCTTAACAGAGGAGATATCATATAAAAGGCAATTTATTGGAAAAAAGGCATCGACATAAAACTCTAGTTTTAAAAATAGATGGCATTATAAGCCGGAATAAGGAACAAAGTGATGCTCTCAAAACGGATAGGTTTGCATTTAGGTATAAGGTATAATAGGTCAGTAAGCTTAAAGAAATCAAATCGGTAAAGTTTTTTTCTAGAGAAGCATATCCTATATAATTAGTGATAAGTTAAAGACAGGACCGTATTTAAATAATACGTTAGTCACGTAGTTGCTTTATTAACACAATGAATACTAAGACGTAAAACGTTGTTTGCCATAAAAGCAAATACATTGTGGAAATAGCACATTTCTAGTAAACAGCCGGGTTTAACAAATTATGATTTTGTTATTAAGACAACTAAACGTTACAAATAAGAAAATATAGGATAGGATTATAACATTATTAATATAACTTGTAAAGCAGTTTCTCTTTTGTTACATGTATAACTAACAGTAGAAGAACGCACTGTAGTCTCCACCAACAAAGAGGGAGTCAAACCTCACGAGAACTTACGACTGCATGGGAGACTACAAAATGAAATGCAAATGGGTGGATCTAAGCCAGAACAAGTCCACTGACGAAATATGTAATAAATTATAGTAAAATTTTGTGCAATGCGATGTGTCTTCTCGAATTGAGGTCTTTTTTCTCTCTTCTAAAGTCTGGATAAAACGTTGGGGACCAACGTTATCAGGGAAGGGGAATGTGTGAACTACTAAAAAGCATAAACCTACTAATTAAATATCGCTCTGTCCAAAGTTTGAACTTGAACCGGAAAAATTTTATATAAACATTCACAATTAATTATAAACAACTAGAGCGTTTGACGGGAGCGATTTTAATCATTAACATTGCAGCCATCAGCATTTTGTAGCATATAAATATGCAAATAAATGAAGAGTGAAGGCTGTGTGCATGTACGAAATGTACTAAATGAAAAACTTTTGTATTCCATGCAAAAAATTTTAATCCAAAAAGGACGTCTAATCAGCGTAACAGAGCGCTTTCGGCCTTAGCCATCATCAGTGTTACTTGTCAGTTGGAACAAAAGATATCCACAAGAGGCACAAACAACCTCAAAACGACAACGGTCACATCAAAATTTAAAAAACACTCTACATTATAAGAAAGGTTCACATAATTTAAACATTTAACAAATTAAAGCCAGACGTGGAAACCACGCTTTGATGGTATGACAAACATGTTTGTCATACCATTTTATTATTAGTAACAATAAGAAACTAGTTTAATTTATTGTTACGTGAAAAAGTTATTGAAAAAAGTCTCTACGAGCAACAGGCCACACTAAAATTGCTATTAATAAATTCCCATCTCCTGCCTGTGTGCATGCAGCCAATCTTCTTCCCATCGATTTGCGCATAATTCCGATAATTCCTAGAATAATTTGAATCGTCCTACAAGAGTCTATTCTTCGCTTTCTTAATTCTTGTTAATTTTGGATAGGTGTTTGATAAACTAAGATTTTTAGATGTCCTCAAAGAAAATAATCTAAAGTGTTAAGGTTAATTCCGTAGTCTAAGCGGCATACCTTCCAGTAAAATAAACAAATCTTCTTCAAGAGAATGACGATTTCATCATTTAATCTTTCCGGACGAAAGAGTGGATCTATCAAATAATCTCCAAGGATTCCTGCCGTTACGAGAGATATCTTTTGGAAAATGTGATTCCTGTATTGCAAACATGTTTGTCATACCATCAAAGAGTGGTTTCCACGTCTGGCTTTAATTTGTTAAATGTTTAAATTATGTGAACCTTTCTTATAATGTAGAGTGTTTTTTAAATTTTGATGTGACCGTTGTCGTTTTGATGTTGTTTGTGCCTCTTGTGGATATCTTTTGTTCCAACTGACAAGTAACACTGTTGATGGCTAAGGCCGAAAGCGCTCTGTTACGCTGATTAGACGTCCTTTTGGATTAAAATTTTTGCATGGAATACAAAAGTTTTTCATTTAGTATATAAATATGCAAGCAAACGCCAAATTCATCAGACTTTCGGGTCTCTCTCAACTCCGCTCAATTTAGTTGCGGGCAGCACACAGGTGCGTCCACTTCTAGTTGTTCTATCTCACAACCCCCATATCTGTGAACACCTGGACATAGGTCAAGGGTGATCAGGTCCTTACCTAACCTGGATGGACGTATGCATAGGTATACGGCACCCGGGGGATTATAAAAAGTAGTGAGAGTCGAATCTACTAGTGAAGTATAAAAATTTCCAGTAAAGGGATTTTTGGGGGTTTTTAAAAGTAGTGCAGGTGCCTTAGTAATCTGTGACAAACTTAAATCAGAAAACTCTAAAAGACTTACCATATAAATATCAAAACGAATACATAAATAAAAGACAACCCCGCTCACATAAACTTTATTAATAAAATAGTGACGTCGCTTTCTAGAAAAACTTTGAACTAAGCCTCCCTCGAGAAGACATTTAATATTAATTGGGTATAGTGTAAACTCTTAATTCATCTATAAACTTAAACACGCCTTTATTAATATACAGTCTAACCGTTGTTAAGTTTGTTTGTAAATAAACTTGTTATTGTTTTTATCAATCCTCAACTTGACGTAGTACGATCCTAAATCTGGGCTACTCTCCTGCACGCTAAGTAAGGCGTGGCGTCACAAGTAAAAATACAGATCGTGACAATATCATTTTCACGAGTGACTCTTTCGATATATTGAGAGAAATATTATCACGTCTACATTTGCGCGACTCTTGTATTATCTATAAGGACCTTACTCCTCGGCTGCTATTTGCTCGGGACGACTGTAGAGCTCTCGCTCGAACCAGAGCAAATCTCAATTCAAAGGAAAATACCGCGGTTTGCGAAATTAAGTACCTCTATTGAGAATTGCAATCCCGAAAGGATGATCTGCAGATGGCACAATTCATGTTAATAACCAATACGAATGGATGTTATTTGATGAATTCAACTTGAAGAGTGTAAGTGAATCAGTAATATAATTTAATGTTTGAGACTTATAAATGCAGTGCCATGTTCGATATTATTTTGAATTGACGACTCTAGGGGACTGCTCTTGCATGCATCGTTTATCGTATAGGTGAAAGGGCTCGGCTCGCTGGCGGATCAGATACTTGCACCCTTTCTCCGCAAGCTGACTCGGTTTACTGGCGGATCCGATTCTTGCGTCCTGTATATGTAGGCGGGCTCGGCTTAGTGGAGAACTAAATACTTGCACCCAGTTTGTGTTAGACGGGCTTCGCTAAATGGCGAACCAGATAGTTGAAAGCCTGTATACGTTAAAGGTTGATCAGACATGATTATTAACTTGACAAGTCTAGGGGACTGCTCTTGCATGTATCGTGTAGGTGAAAGGGCTCGGCTTACTGGCGGATCAGATACTTGCACCCTTTATCCGCAAGCGGACTCGATTTACTGGAGAATCCGATTGTTGCATCCTGTGTACATAGGTGGGCTCGACTTACGGGTGAACTCAATGCTTGCATCCTGTATGTGTTAGGCGGGCTCTGCTAGTTGAAAACCTATGCATGTTAAAGGTTAATCAGATACGATTAACTCATAAACGATGTTCTGCACTGTTGTAATTTACACTGGTCAGTTGCTGATTTTGACCTAGTTTCAGGTACAAAACATTATCGGTTCGAATTACTAGTTCCTTTATCACGTGAAGTAATATTTGCTTCGAAAATCGGGAATGATTTTTTAAAATATATAAAGTTTCCGTTGACAATATCTTTTAATAGGTGTTAAGCTAATTTATACTATGAAAAAAAAACTTTAAAAATCTCAGAAAGACTTTTTGGAAATATTTGTATTATTTTTCTATAACCCCAAATTTAATTAATTTATAAGAGGAGTTGTTATATCATTTTAAAAATATTACATTAGTTTACTGTGTGAAGTTAAACTACTTCATGTTGGATTAATTATTTGACCCAATGCTTGCCTGTTTAATTCCCCAGGCATCAACTAACCTAAAAAGATCCACGAGATAGGATAAGATAAAGATCACTAAGATAAGGTTCACGTGCAAAAATGTTCGGTTTAAATTTAATAGGAAATTTCCCGTAATGCCACGTGTAAATCGTAAGCTTACTTGAATTATCTGTCCCTGCATAATGTGATACGTTTAAATAAATAAAAAAATGAGCGAGTCTGCTAGCACTCGAGACACTGATGTGTAAACATATCCTATATCGACATGCACAAATATTTTGGCAGCCCTCGCAAAATCACTCCGCATGGTTATGATGTCACAGCCGCTTACACATTTCCGTCCTCATCTGCATGCACATTTCCATCCCATTTGCCGAGATTTACCCTCATATCGCCGCGTAAGATATTTACACATCAAAAAGATGTAACAAAAATCAAAATATGAACAAAAGTATACGGTACCTTTTCAAAACTTCTTTCACTGCTACCACAGAACCCAAAATTAAAGATAAATCTCCAATATTTTTTAATTCATACTATACGTAAGATAACAATTAGAAATACAGCATCCTCAAGGAGTTTCTCAGAAAGAAGTATTCACATATAAATTACATATTTTGGGTTAGTTTGGGTTAGAACGTTTGTCCGATTCAAATCCTGCAAACTTGCATATTGCAGTTTTTCTAAAGCCGCGTTTGCATAAAAATAATCATAATGTTAATATTTAATTGAAAATAACTAAGTAAAAAAAATATTTAAAAGAAAAATTAGTTACAAGGGAACCTGATGGACACTGACATCTACTGTTTATGTATAAAATGAGAAACAGCGGCGCCAGAGTTTTTATTGTCACTGCCATTTAGTCACTTTCGCCTAACATAAGTATGATATAACTAGTCAATGCCATTGAAAAATGTAAGAATCATGATTCCCTTTGTCTTTCTCCTCCTCATCTTATTCGAAGCATACAAAACTATATGTAACTCGTCTGTAGATTCGCCACACAAAAAAATAAATTGAATATCCTGAAGTTATATATATATTTTCCTACTTTCGTGATTATTATTTCACGTGCATAGAGCGAAAAGAGTAAAAAAAGTAGCGTGTAACCCAGTGCACGCATTAGAAGTGAATATTTCTTTACCGATATCAGCTTAATAACATTAAACTATGGACACAGATTACTGTAATCTGTGCTATGGATACAAATACACTGCGAGTATATAACAGAAATAATATTAACCTATGGATCCAAATACCTTGCGAATATCATATAATATAATAATATATTGAGGAGCCGGCCCGCCCACAATTCAAACCCTAGCATGGGGTAACCATCTTTTAACTGCGTCGCTTCCAAGTCATCTACGCCGAACTTGCTCATCTTTCTCTGACAAAAATGGATCCTTGAACGGGCCGTATATATATAATACATTTATTTCAACTAATCTGAGATTACAATTTCACTTAAAAATATACTACACATAACTTTAGTTCCGAAAGGTAGCATGCAAGTGCCCCTCGCGCGCTCTTAATAGCGCCACTAATGGCCCCTCAACACACCACGCCTAAAAGAATTGGCTGATATACTGCCAGCTATGTTTAATAGCAGATTTTAAGTGGCACTCAAAAGACTGATCTATCTTACTTGGGCCAGGCCCTTCAAGAATGTTGAATGATGGTTTGCGACAGGCATAACAGTAGATGACTTGCTTTTGAGGAGAGGGAGGAGGAAAGATGAGGGAAAGGCAACATGGGGAAAACAGCGTGAAAAACCCCATTCCACGTTTCTTTGGCATATGGGTACAAGTACAACAAACAACACACAAGACATCACACAAAAAGGTCAGAGATTACTCTCGCAATCTCAATGAGGTGGGAATTGCAACCAAACATCATAATGCTTGGCTACGTGTAGCCGTAATTCGCCCGCAAGGAATAGGGGAACAGGAGGCAGCACGATCGCAGTGTGTGTACTGCTCGGGTTTGGTGTAGGTGGCGATATATATACCGATTTCGTGCAAGGCCACCTATATAGGTGGCCTTGTTTCGTGTCCCTTAACATGCCCCGCTCACCTCGCTAAAACGGCGAGATGGACGGAGCCTGTTCTTGGGGTCTAGTCAGCGGGTTAGGACGGGTTGACTTCTGTGCTCCTGGTAGATCTCGATTTCTCAAGAGTCCCAGGGGCACAAAAGGGGGAGGGTGACGGGATGTTTAGGATCAGGGATGGGAATAGGTCCATCGTCTAAGGCGGCCGGGGTTGCAGGTAGTACACCGTCGTTTTCCTGTGTACCGGGCCATGTCTGGGCACATCCCGCGGGTCATACCTTAAGATCGCCAGGTTAGCGGTCCTCGTTGAGCCGCGCACTCCCAGATCATAGAACTTACATGCCTGTTTGTCGATGTATTCATTGACGTATTCTACGCCTGACCAAGCATGTAAGTCGTTGATCCGGGTGCGCGGCCCTGCCGAGAAGGCCGCCCTTAAGTACTTATTCTGGATGATCTGGATCCTTTTTCGATGACACTCCGCGACCGAGCACCAGACAGGTGCCCCGTACAACAGGAATGGCCTTATGATGGACCTATATAAAGTGATTTTATTGCCGGGACTTAAATAGGAACCACTCCGGACAAGAGGCCTCAACTTTTCGAAAATACAATAGTGTTTTTCATGTATATATGCCACATGACGGCAAAAGTTAAGGCTCTTGTCCAGATAAATTCCTAGATATTTGGCATGGGATTTAGGAGGGATAAGGGTGTTTTGCACCCTAATTGGCCGTGCTACAATATTGGCAAGCTTTTTGGTAAAAAGGACCAACTCGGTTTTGTTCGGATTTAGTCGGATTTTCCAATTCTTATAGAAAGTTAGCACGCGTTCCATGTGCGCGGCTAGATTATTTACTGCCTCCTGTGCGGTGAAGGCATGGGAATAAAGGGCGGTATCATCGGCGTAAAACGCCAAGGAAGTATCGGGATGGGACGGTAGGTCTGCTATATAATAGCTAAAAAGTTGCGGCGATAGTACCGTTCCCTGAGGCACACCCGCCTGTATCGGCCTCGAAGTCGAGACCGAATCATGGACGCGTACCGAGAAGGTACGTCCGGCCAAGTATGACGCGATCAGTGCTGCCGTATGTAACGGGAAGCTCAGCTCCGTAAAGAGCTTATACAGCAGCCCGTCGTGCCATACTCGGTCGAACGCTCTCTCTATGTCCAGGAGCAGTAGAGACGTGCTATGCCTCATGTTGAACCCGTCAAAAATATCCTGTACGATTCTCGCAGCGAGCATATTTGTGCTATGCCCGCCACGGAATCCGAACTGCTCCGCAGGCAGTACTTGACGGTTCGAGGCTGCCTCATTGATCCTGGGCAACAAGAGCTTCTCGATGAGTTTACTCAGAGTATTGAGTAGAGATATCGGCCGATAGGATGCGGTGCTTTTGGGATCCTTCCCGGGCTTAGGGAACAGTACCACGTGTGCAACTTTCCAGGAACTAGGGAAGTGTTGCAAACGAAGTACGGCGTTCACTATGTGCATGTAATGTACAATGGTCTTGGAGGGAAGGTTTTTGAGGAGTAGGTACGGGATTTGATCAGGTCCCGGAGCCTTATCTTTTGGCAGACGGCGGAGAGCACCACGTATCTCTGACGGACTCACACGAAGCTTATCCATCACAGAGGGCGGTATCGGATATGATCTTCCAGTAAACTTGGAAGTTTGCTCCGTGACATGGGCGTGCAATGGTACGGTGTTTGGTATTTCGCCGTGAATATCAGCGAGAAAGTCCGCAAATACTTCAGCTTTATCTGCGTCGCCTACATAGTCCTGTCCATTACTACGAATGGCAGGCATTTGCGCTTTAGTATTGCGGACCTGTCTCGCTAACTTCCACAGCGAACCGTCCGCCGTACCGAGCCCATTCACGAAGCTCATCCAAACCGCGTCTCTGTGACTACGGATCTTCTTCCTGATTTCATCCGTCAGAGCGTTGGTCCTTTGTTTGTCGATAGCGGCGCGATTTCTCTGCCATCTGCGCCTGATACGATTCCGGAAATGAATCAGGTTTAGGATTTCATCAGGAAGCGTCTCTAAAAAAGATTGCCTCCTGACTACCGGACACATAGCGTCTCTGACGTGCTGGATATTTCGGGTTAGTGTGTCAACTTCGGCCTCCAAGTCTTGGATGGACTCGATCTGCTTAGGGATGACTGTCACCTCATTTAACCTATCCCGGAACGCCCTCCAATCAAGATTTCTGTATGAGATCTTTGTCCCAATGGCTTCCGGCCGCCTGACGCCAGTCAGGCACATCTTGATTGCAAGGTGATCCGAGCTTAGGTCGCTAACGACCGTAGGTGCCGAGATGTCAGGCATCCCACGGGCGATCACGACATCCAAGTATGAAGGCCTGTAATTTGCACGGTAAAATGTAGGATGACGTGTTCTTAGGTACAGGATATCAAGATTGTCTTCGAGCAATTGGCGCAAGATGACGCCCTTGTGAGTGGTAGCGCTATCGCCATACGAGATATGTTTTGCGTTAAAATCACCCACAAGGACAGACCTCGTGTTTGGTGGTAATAGGGCCAAGTAGTCGGCCTGTGTTATGCGAAGAGCGGGAGGCGCGTACCCGCCGCTGATACACCGGCCACCGTCCAGCTCGATGCTAACATGCTCTATGAGCGTATTTATACGCATTCTTCTTTTATATCTCAGAGACCGGTGTATCAGGCAGACCACACCACCTCCCGCTCCGAGCCTATCACAGCGTTCGACACTATACCCACGGATCTTCAGTTTGAAGCCTGGGTCGAGGCGCGTCTCAAGCAAGAAAACAATCTGATAATTGGAATTGTACAGGAAATGCTTAAATTCACCAAGTTTATTACGAATGCCGTTGCAATTCCAGGACAATACATTACAGACAAACATTTATAATAGCAAGCCATTTATATATTATATTTACAAATCTCGGTGGTGAAGAAGCGAATTGTTCCTTGCATTATTTGGATTTTATCGTTATTACACGATTTAATCATTGAACAGAACTCATCTAATGCGAAGAACAATTCGCTTATATTCACCAGCGAGTTGATTTCTGCCACAACGTTAGATAAATTTTTAAATTGGTCAGTCATTTGATTGCCACTTACTGCGTTAGCGTTAACGTTCCTTGTTTCTGGTCTCCTGATAGGTGCAGTTTGCTGAGAGGCCTTTAGTGTGTTGGGAAAGTCATTGTCATAGCTCTCCCTTGGGGGTGGCGGTCTTCTTTCGACTGTCTGTTGTGTCTGGGGTTGTTGTTCCGGTCTTCCGTTTATACCCCGGCCTGGGTCTCGTCGCCCTTGCCCCTGCCAGGCCGGCGTGGCGGGCAAGGGAGCAGGAACGTAGTTTTTCTGTGGTGGCTTTTTCGCAGTGGCCGCTAACTGCTCAATTTTAAATAAGTAAACAGGGCACTCCTGATCGATCGACCTATGTGGCCCTCCACAATTGGCACATTTGACAATGTCACTTGTGCATGACGTGAACTCGTTTGCGTCGAGGTTATATTCATCGCTTAGGTGTCTCCTGATGTCAGCAATGTTTATTTCAGCGTCTAGGCCCCTCATGACAAATGCATGAGTTTTTTGACTCCTGTCAGCGTATGAATGGTACTGCAGTTTTTCATTGTCGCAGTTTCTTTTGAAGGTAGCCCAATCCTTTTCTGTCTCAAGGTATATGATTGTGCTGTTTTTCGCATATTTAATCGTGTATTTAAGTATATGCAATTTTTGCATATCCTCCTGCAGGGTTTTGTGCGACTGTATTTTCCCCTGCAGGACTACGGGTGGTGGAGGATTTACTTTGGTTTTCTGGGGTGCTGGGGCTTTCTTCTTTGGGCGAATGCTGGACCTTCTTACTTGCTTTCTAGCGCTTTCGCTAGAAAGTACGCTGCTATTGTCGTCGTCTATGTCTGACAAGGGTTCAAATCTGTTATTGAGGGGTACGTTTGCACCCCCTCCAGAGTCCAGCTTTACTTCTCTGACGTTTTTCTTAAACCCTACTGTCCTGTAGGGCGTTTTGAAAGCTTCTTTAGTCTTTTCTTCTGCCAGGGCCTCAGAAGTGGTAGGAGGTAAATCGACGTTTACGTTAAAGGTAGGTGCGGGCTTGTTTTTTACCAATTCTGTTTTTTGGGCTTTTTTATTATTAGAGTTGGGCGATGGGTCTGTCTCCATGCCAGATGTGTCTTCATCCGTGCGCTTTTTCTTGTAATTCGCGCGGCCTGTATCTATTTTGGCTTTTGCGGCCCTCTTCGCAGAGGGGCGCAAGTCATGATTAGCCCTTAAATGGTCAATACCCTTGTTTAAGGACAAAATAAATAAGTGACCTGGTAGTCTTACCCGTGATGGACTTTAAAGGGTCAGCCAGGTGGACACACTCCTTGCACTTTTCAAAGTTGAGGGCTAATTTTTTATAAATTATACGAATTTTCATTTCGACGATTTCGTTTGGGGGTTCGATCTGCATGTCCACCGATTTGATGGACATGCAGTCGTCATCCTGGTCGCCCATATCGAGGGCAGGTGCCGGGGTTACGTCCCCGGCGACTAGAAAAAAGTTAGCTCTAGGCTTGTAATGGCCTTTACTAATTACCGTGGAGGTAAAAAGCAGTCCGTATAATAAGAATAATAATCAAATAATCGTGGAAAAATCCGCAGAGCTCAACCACCTAGGAACTCCAAACTAGGTCTTGTCTGACACGCGATCAGGACAAGAGTCTTGAACGGGCCGGGGCTATAGGCTTGGCGCAGCCGCTTTGAAACTAATACGAGGAGCGATCAGTATATATATTTTGCTATTTATTTCAATGCGTGGATGCAGTTACATTTTAAGTCGATCATACCCGATATCTTGCGAGACGAAAATGCTTCGAAACGCGAGACGAAAATTCCAAAACCATGTCGTGACGCGGCCTTGAAAAATCACTCTCATGACACCAAAGAAATATTTACTTAAAAAACTACTATGTTAAATAAAATAATATTAGTTGGGACATTGTGGAAATTAGTTCTTGTTTACGTTTAAGACCTATTGATTCCCCGTTAAAATGACAATATTTAAAATATTGATAAATATAAATTTACACTCTGCTCAATAGTTATAATGTACATGTCTTTTCGTTGAAATACACTTGGCCATAGGTTTACCATTGGCTCATTTATTTTAGGTGACTATTTTAGAGTGTAACATCAATAATTAGAAAGCATTTATTGTTTCAGGAAACGTCTTCGTGATAGCAGCGATTCTCCTTGAAAGGAATCTCCAGAACATTGCTAACTACTTGATTCTCTCGCTAGCAGTGGCCGATCTTCTTGTGGCGTGTCTCGTTATGCCTCTCGGAGCCGTTCAAGAAGTGAGCCAAGAATGGTTTCTGGGTCCAGAATTATGTGATATGTGGACGTCCAGTGATGTGTTGTGTTGTACAGCGTCAATTCTCCATTTGGTTGCTATAGCTCTTGACAGGTGAGTTGAACTTTGGGTCTTTTCCACCCTCAATTAAATATCAAATGAAATACAAAGCGTCACGCATTAAATATTGATACTCTCTCTAGTTATTTTCCATAAATGAAACAAATGCAACATAATCCTTGGAATAATCGTGTTTAAAAATAGAAATATATGAAATATAAAAGGGGAAAAGTCGACATAAAGAAAAATATTCTTAAGCTGCAGCCATATCTCAAACAGGAAAAACAGATTGAACCACTACTATGGATTTACCCCGTCAAACGAAAAGAATATTGCCACTCAGCTATCAAAATGTTTTTACTAAGCTTTAGGATTTCATATCCCGCGTGATTCGCTTTTTTATAAAGTTCGAAAAGCTCGCTTTTTAAGTCTCTTTCCTCAAAAATCCTATTTTTATTCTTGACGCCTGAAGCGTATTTTGTTTTGATTGAAAAAACTGAATGTTTAGAAGCATCTTAAATATTCCTTTGTTGGCAGGGTGCGTATAAATAGCATGCAGGAATATTTCTTTCACTTTTTGAAGAGGGTTTGATGAACGCGAGTAGATGCATGCTATAGGACGAATTATGTAAATCGTAGTAGGGCTACTCAATTCATGTTAGTTAACCTTGATTCATATATTAAATAGATGCCCTGGATTTACGTGAATTTATTTTCACATTACATTATAAAAATTTCCATAGTGATATCTTCGAACTCAATCTTGTAAGATATTAGCATATCCATAACAATATTAAGGGCTATTCAGCACCACACTATTTTAACCCTATTGTGACACAGGTCTAGTAGTCTAGGGGTTAGATGCTGTGCTTGTGATACGATACGCCGGGTTCGATTCTCGTCAGTGGCAAGATTTTTTTTTAATGGTTATGTTTGCAAAATTTTTTATTTCTTCATTTTGGGCATGTCTTTAGTTGGTTTGGGTTAGTTTTGTTTGGTTGCACCCATGCGTGAAGTGAAATATTATAATACTTCTGACTACAGGATTAAAAAAAACTACTTCATCTGGATATTTGGCACAATTAATACAAGAATTGTAAATTTACTTCGTCTATTTGTTCTACAAAAGTGCTTCGACTCGCCAACATATAAATTTTCAAATTGTGCGCCAAGTCTCAAAGACCAAAGCTGTCAAGATTCTTATCTCATTCGATAACACATTAAACTAGCCCTTTCTGAGTGTCGCGTCAAGAGTGTTGGGCAAAATGTATTTGAATAACAATATCTTTTCTCATGAAGCCACCCCAGTATCAGAACTATTCAAACGTTTTTATATGTTTTTTTTTAAGAATTTTGCCTTTGTTTTACTTCAAGAACTAAATTACTTACAGTTTTTTCAAATCATGCACTTTATATTTTCATGACTTTTCACTCGTCGTGTCGATGACTTAGCCTAGTTGTGCTAGCTATCGGTTATTCCACTTACTAGATGTCAAAGAGGATATTTAGTTTAAGTAGGATCGATTAAAGCAATAACAAAAACTTAATGAATTTACACTCGGGTCAATAGTTTGGGTTAGTCTGGGTTGGCAACACGTTTTTCTGATTGAACCCAAAATGTAAGCAAATAATTTTTTTCCAATTAATTAAAAAGGAACCTAGCCCCGGAGAGTCGTGTTACAAAGCCCGGCCTCTGTCGTGGGGTAACGACGCCCCTTCTTCTAGCCAACTAAACGGAAAAAGCTCTGCTGGTGTTGTACAGGACGGCTAAGTCAGCTCATAAAATCAACCGGTACTCAGTACTTAATTTTAAACTAACAAGAAAACGAGAATAATGACGGGATTATAATCAACTAACTTACCCTATCAAGAAAACACAATCTAAAAACTTAAGGAACAATATATTTGCTACTAAGTTCTTTCTTTTTTTGTAAACACAGCAACAATCTATCTGGAGATTACAATATGGAGATTGTACAGAGACCAATTCGGTTGGTAATATTCGGTTCTGTATGCCTTACCACTAAATGCACTAAATACTACTTATCAAAGGGATCACTTGACGTTAATTAAGCTAATTACAATAGGTATGCGTGCGCTAATAGCTGCACTGATTTTTAGTGTAGCAACGATAACATGCCGCAATGAACGAACACAATAATTAGATCAAAAAAACTCGATAAGTTAATAAAAGAACCAAACTAGAATAAAACTATTGAAAGCGTGGCTGTCGCTTGATTCATATTATAAAAAGATAAAATTCAGAGCGGTTATATCACTCGACTAATGAATGAAAAGAATGAAATTATCGAGCCAACGCTTGACTTTTATTAAAATGAGAGAAAATTCTAAGCAATCAGATTAACTGGTCCGATAAACCAGTGAATAAATGTAAATAAAGTTAATGAGCTACCTCAAAACTCGGCGTTCAACGTTTGATTTATATTAAGGAAAGAAAACGAAGAGCGATTATATTAAACGGATCAACATAAGAATTAATGAGATATAAAGCTTCTCTGTACAATACCCCCCGGTCCCAAATCCAGTCGTCGAACTCCGGTGGAGGCACCGGGCACTTTTAGATACCTCAGGTACTGCCTCTTGATGGCCTCGAGGGGAAGATCTAGACGAGATCTCGAGTGCTCAGTGTAGAGATTGACTGATGAGTGCTGCGGACAAAGCCTGCTTCCCACCCACTATTATAGGGGTGGTTATAACTGCAGGTAAAGGCAGCCGCCTGCTTGTATGCGCGGTGGAAATGCAGGAAAGCTTGTAACCCTCCGGAAAGTGGTGGTGGACCTCCGGAAAAAGCCCTGAAATAATCCAGTGCGCATCAAACGAAGCCCCCTTACTTGAATAAAAACCATAGCCCCCCCTCGCATGAATATATTTTCTTTATGAAACAAATTTCCCAAAAAAAAAGAATTATCCATGAATTTTCAATGACCATCTGCAAATAAAAGATACTAAGGTTCAAACAACTTGAATATAAAAACAGATAGGGATGAATCACCCCTAAAAGAATATATAAACTTCCCCATATGATCAAAATTAAAGTTACATTATAATAAAAATTCGGTTAGATAAAATGGAGTAGATAAGATAACATGTGAGTCGCAAAAGCAAATGGCGATATATGCACAAAAAAAGGTAACACAGACAAGCAATGAAATCATTAATTTAGGCAAAACGGTAGCAATAATTACCCCGATCGTGTGTGTGTGAGGGCTAACTATGAGAGATTCGACGGTCTCGGTCTTATAGGACGAACGTGGAACGCTTCTAGAAATAATGGAAAAAACGGTTAGCCTCACGGCATTCACGCGCCACAGGCAAGAAAAAAAGGTTAATTCCAGAGAAAATGCTTACCCAGTAGAGTATGTAGATCCCGAAATAATCGGTCGTGTCAAAACACAAAGAGATTCCACAGAATATCTCCAATAAATGGGGTTAAATCACAAACTAAATGTGTAGTCTCGGACTGCACTAGCAAACGTTCTTCTCGCCTTGAAAGGGAATCTGAGAAGGAACTCTCGATCGTTTTCGTCAATTTGTCTTTGCTTATTTCCGATTAAGAAGTAGGGATGGACTAAAACAAGCCGAGATATTTCGATACGGGGAATAATTCCAAGACAATAAACGCCTCATATTATGATGATAAATGACGGCGGAACCCACGAATAGTGAGCTAAAATTAAATTTTTCAAGAAATGCTAGGAAATACTCTTACGAGAATGATAAACCTTCAAAAATCTAAATCGAGAGCGGCCAACAAGCGATGGATAACCCATCCCTATTATTTGGCATAAACCTCACAAAAACTAGTCTGCCGTATAAAGCAAGAAAGGTATTTAAAGTAGAGCAGAGGTCCAAAAACGATCTAACGATCTTCAGAAATGGAATTGGCGCTCCGCCATCAAGGGGTTCCCAAAAGGTTATAAAATATGCCAGCAAAATTAAAATATGGATCAACAAGTCAAATGCAGCGTATTTGCAGGCTAACGGAATTCTTAAAAATATAAATCGGTTCGTTGACCGTTCCACGGTAATATGATACAAATCAAGCCAAGATATCTTAGTAACAAGGTGCATCGGTTATCAACTAAAATAAATAAGAGTCACAACGTGTTATAACTGCTAATACAAATATATAGCTAACCTATATTTAAAATATAGTTAACCCTTGGTTAGTCGCGCGGGTGACATATGTCACCCACTCTCACTCTTCACAACACAGTTTTTTAACAGGAACGTTCTGGCGTCCATGGATTTTAGTAGCTGCTGAGCATTCGAAGCTCTTTATGGTATCCTAGGCGGGTTTATTGAAAAGTTAGTGGTTTTCTGTATTTTGCCTGAAATATTCGACTGGGTGACATTTGTCCCCCGCGCGACTAAACGTGTTAGTCATTTTGAAAAGGTGTGTTTATAGGTTTCTTAAGATATTTTGTATTATGTTAAAGTATTTATTGCGGCAATAGACGTCACCAATTTTATACAAGGTTTTGTACAAGGTTTTGTGATGTATCATAATATTTCTTACTAATATTATATCCCAAATAGGATAAATATAAATTTGCAATTCCCTAGTTCTTCAAAACAACTTATCTTTTATATGTACATATTACACTGTATTTGTACATTGTATGTACATATTACATTTGTATTTGTATATACATATGTATTTGTGTGTATTTTTTGTTTTTTTTTTTTATTTATTTTTTTGTACATGTATTTATATGTATGTATGCATTTCTTTCTATGCACATGTTCTATTTGTATGTACATATTACAGTGTATTTCGCAGATAGATAATGAACCGTCCACCTAAATGACAAATGGCTGTAACAAGTAGTGATCCAGATATTTGGTTAAAGCAGTATAAAGAGCTAAGCGATGAGGAACAGGACGACCGTATTACTGAAGACGAAAATATGTTACAAATATTAGCAAATATTTTTTGTCTTATAAAAATAGTAAACACCCCCAATAATCCAAAAATATGACCATTGATTTTATTTATAATTTTTTTTCTTATTAAAGTGATCTAAATTGCGTGGGTGACACATGTCACCCACTCGACTATACGCGTATACAATCCTTGCGCGACTAACCGAGGGTTAATTCATATTAGAAAAGTGGCATTTTCAAACGAATTGTTAGCAAATCAAATTAATACATTTAGAATTAATAAATCTATGCGTGCAAAATACAACATCTTTTTCCCTAAATGCGGCATATAAATGAAATTTTAACAATATTTGACATTGGCAAAATCGAATTGTCACAAGTTATAATACGCATGTCTTTTCGTTGAAATGTATTTGAATTGATTGTGAGTAGGCTTAGATGATTATTTTAGTGTGTCAACGTAAGATTAGTTTAACTTAACTTCAGTCAGAGCTTAGTTTATTTTAACTATTGACAGATTCAATTATGAGATTTTTTGCCTTCAATCAATTATCAATTTATTGGGTACGTTCACAGAGTTTATAGACACTTAAACCTATTTTAGCATAAACTAATCTAATGGCTCGATACATAGCCGGTAAGGCGCTTGCATCCTACACATGGATGCTCTAACGACCTCACAACTCAACAGTTATATCGCGCAAACTTGGGCAGATGGATTACCCAGTTTATGTTACCTATAGGCAGGTGGAAATGCTGATGCAGACAATTTAACTTACTTGGACTATGCCCTTCAAGTTCTTTACAGTTATTTGATGACTAACAACTGGCAATAGCACTAGGTGACTTGTTTTCAGGGAAGGAAAAGGGTGAGGGGAGCTACACACTGAAAAACCCCATGTCTCGGTTCTTTGGTGGCACACACACATTCATACTCTCTTTCATTCTTACCTTCATACGTACATAAAGCTATCTGTGATAGCTTACATGAGGTGTGAAATATAACGTTTTTTAAAGGCATTCCTGACGAAAGCGTAGCCATATTACGCTTGCCGGAGCAAGGAGCGCAGAGACGACGTGGCTGCTGTTGTTCGACTGATTGTCGTTAGCGGCCGGGCCGTATTTATATGGTTGTCTAGTCCCTTAGCAAGCCCCGCCCACCATACTTTTGAGCATAGTGGGTGGAGCCAGCCTCGGACTAGTATCGACGGTGAAGGAAAGTACACCTTCTGTGCTCCTGATACTTTCAATTTTTCAAGAGTACACAGGGGTGGTTTAGAGGTGAGTTAGGATAGTGATAGGGATAGTATGTTTAAGGGGGTCTGGGATCAAAGTAGAAAATTGAAGTTTTCCTATGCATGGGGCCGTGTTTGGCTCTATAGTCTGGGTTGAACCTTACATTTGCTATGTTGGCGGTCTTCGGCGAGCCGAGGATACTGTACTCGAAGAATCTGCACGCGAGCCTATCCACATATTCCCTGACATAGTCGACCTGGGAACTCGCGTGCAGATCTGCGATTCTAGTTCGCCACCCCGCCAAAAGGGCCGCCCTTAAGTGTCGGTTTTGAATGACTTTGATTTTGTTCATTTGTGTATCTGAGATAAAGCACCACACCGGGGCGCCATGCATGAGGAAGAGACGTGTTATGGAGCGGTAAAGGGTGATTTTATTTGAGGGACTAAGGAAGGAACCGTGTCTAATAAGAGGCCTTAGCTTGTTTCTAATAATGCTATTTTTGTTTCTTATATAAGTGACGTGTTCGCCAAACGTAAGCCTCTTATCAAGCACGATTCCTAGGTACTCTAATTTAAGCTTGGGAGGGATGGGGGTGTTGTCAATAAGGATGGGAAGGGTATCTATATTTTTGCGTTTCCGCGTAAAAATGGCCATTTCAGTTTTAGATACATTTAATTTAATTTTCCAGTCAATATAATATTGACTGACTTGTGCCATATGGGCACTAACAATGTTTGTCGCCTCCTGCGCGCTGGGGTCTTTGGCGTAGAGGGCGGTGTCATCGGCATATAATGCCAGGAATGATTTTTTGCCTTTACAACTTTAACTAATTGTTACATTAGAAGGAGCACCCAGGAGGGCTATCGCTTGTTTCCTTGCATATGAGTATTGGAGCCGAATTTTATTTATGTTTGGGGGACTCAAACCAGAGATGGTCTTCCCAGAGTTGGATTTGATCGTCAGTTTGTGGTTCGGGTTTCAGGTTTATGTTTCCTTGCATATGGGAACTGGATGAACGGATTTGATGTGAGACAAAGTCGTCGGATTGAAGGTCTGCTCGAGAATTTCTGACCGTTGAATTATTTGCTTTTTGGCATACATTTTTCAAGTTCAAATTCAAACTTGGGGACGTTTTTACTTTAGCAATTTTTCCAAACATGAATGAATGGATAAATGACATTATGCAAATTCCTTCATGAGTAAATGTTTATATTATTGTACGAAAAGGCATTATATAAACATCCAGCAGAAAAAAAACAGGTTTCTAGTCGATTAAGAACATCACCGCTCGCGTTATTTTGTCATAAACTGAATCGAATCATACAATCTGGTGCATTAAAAAGTTCATATTATATAGCAGACGAAATGCGACTCCTACCGTTGAGATATGAAATGAACGTCTGGAAAAAACTAATTATTTCCCATTATACGGTCGGGTATTATTTCTCAGAGAATATATTTTTCATAAAAAACAATAAAATACAGTTTCAGGTTATTAGCCGACCCAGACGCTTTTATGTGCAGCGCGGTTTTATATGCAATAAGAATATTATTGCTTTCAGAATTTGCTTCACAGACGTGCTGGTCTACGGGGGTTATTTGGCTATTTAGAACTTAAGTTTTGCATAAAACCGCAATTAAAACCACGACTCTTATATTAGTATATCACCGTCCCTCTTCTCAAATATATAAATGCCTAGAGCAGAGGTATCTAGTGTATAAGATTATGACAAATCTTAAGAGTTGACTCATTTTGTTTTTAATTCACAGGAAAAGCAATAATTATTTATACTAAAAAAACCTTATTACAACTTCATGGCTCAACTCTTATTTAGAACCCAAATTGCATGCAAAAAATTATTTATTTCAATTCATCAAGAGTATCAGTACCAGAAGGGGGGCCTCTAGCGGGCCTTGCACTTTTGCGCCCGTTGTGCCCCCAGCCCACATTAGAGAACCTCCAGGATACCGGTCTTCCTTAAAAAAGGCCGCATCTCCTTCAGACTAAGCCAGTCTTGCCCAAGAGAAGGCGGGACATTCCGTAAGTAGAAGGTTTGGAGTCTCATCGTCCTCCATGCACCATCTACACTCTCCCTGCTCTAAAATTCTCAGCAGAGTCAGGTGCCGTCTATGCCCACAGTACCCTGTGTAGAACTCTACCAGGGCTTTGCACTCGTTCCTAGGTAGGCACAACAACCCACCTGACGAGACTCTTCGCGAGCCCATGTAACATGAGCCTTGTCTGTCTCATCCCCGGAGCTGTTCGTCATATCTCTTCGACCCGACCCTCCGTCCAGGACTCCAAAGCTCTTTCGCGAACAATCTGGGTGATCCCCACACAGGGAGCAGGCCTTAAGTATCTGCGTGCGGAGGCTTTTCTGGCTAAGGCACCCGTGTGTCCCGGTACCCAGACAGCGAAACCTATTTATGCTTTGCAAGTTCAATCAGCCAGTTTCTACACTCTTTTACCCACAAGGAGTGCGTGCGGACCGACTTTGGCACCATGAGTGCGGCCTTGCTGTCGGAATAGAAGAAAATCCTCCCGCCATCGACATTGAGCCTTAACGACTCCCAGACCCCCATCATCAACGCAAAAATTTCCACTTAGAAAACTGTAGCGTACGCGCCCATCATAGGTGGAACACTAGTTTTTCTAGGAAACGATCCCATGAAGCATCTTTAAAATTTGGCATCCACATATATACATTGGCAATGCTATGTTGCCACTTTTATTTTAAAATCAGAAACAACTCCAGCGTGTGAGATAAATGCTCTATATACTTGGGTTTCTAAAATAATGAGAAGATCAATTTTAATGGGAACTTAAGTCATTCATGTAACAACACTGTATGTTGAAGCTGTCTATCTAAAAGTATCACGTTTCCCTAAACATTGTTTAATAACTATTTGAAACCGGAAGCTGCATAAAATTTAATGCACCGGATCGCTATAAATTCGGTAATAATTTTTGTATTAAGAGCGACTCTAAAGCAGGCTGCTTCCAGCATCCGATATGTGCATACAATGTTCTAGCCTATAAAACCATTGACCTGTTTAGAAAATCACGGACGTTTTAACTTTTATACAGTTCCCTTATTTCATCGATTTTCATCTGGGTCGCTATATGAGGCGGTTCATCATAATCTCGTCGTGGTAAGCTGCTTTTATGCGGGTTGCATAGCTCTCGTGCTATTTTTAATACAGAGCGTCCCGTAAGCTCGGGACAAGTACAGGTTTAAGACATAGATGTATCGTGCATGAACCAATTTTATTAGTCTGGGGATTTATATGGCCATCATATAAATCTGAATCTTAAGCCTTCTAATGCATTCAGAATACCAATTATACAATATCATGCGATTATTATTGAGAGATTTTTCCCGTTAAATAACAATATAACCATAACTATGATTTAATTAAGAAATATATGATAACAGTACGTAACCATCATACAACCTTTTATTATGAAATTTGGAAAATTAATAATATATATTATGAACTTGGATCAACTTGAAACGCAGACTATTAATCTGGCCCATTTTGTGTCAACTCACATTCCAATTTAGCCGGACAGCCCGGCGACCCTAGTGGTGGCACATAATAATAAAAAGGACATGACCATCACAAAATCTTATATTATGAAGTTTGGTAAATTAGTAAAAATATATGAATTTGAATTAACCTGAAACTAGGGGGAGATCCCTTCGACGAAGAATGTTAGTTTGGGAGCATGTTGTGTCTCCTCACATTCCAACATAGCCCAGTAGCCCGGCCTCCCTAGCGAAGGCACTTAGATTTCTCAGTTGGATCTTTCTTATGTCCTTCGGGTTCAGCACTCAGCTTTTGAAGGGCACATCTCTTATTCTAGCCAACGCTATGCCATCAGCATAGCCTAAAGAAAACTATAGCTGCGACACTTAAGCGCGGCACCTTTGAGAAGCGAGGACCAACTTTATCACTATGTAGTGGGGAAGAAATAAATAAATCTAACTTGACGTCAACCCCCCGGCAATCATTAGT